>JAWQEG010001951.1:0-40982 GCA_033782935.1 Petrolisthes cinctipes
ATTTAGGACAATAACAAAATGCCTTCAATTGTTCCTGTAGTGAATGGTGAGGTCCCCCGTGTGTGAGGGAGAGTGAGTACAGCTGGAGTCAAAAGTACTGATACACAAACATTGGGGCGACCTCAAGCAAGCAGATATTTTAAAGGCTCTCGTGCTTTAGTCAGAAAATTATTGGAGGTTAGTGAGTCCTTTAAAACACTGCCACGAAACACCAGCAATATTGAAGTAGCTTGTTTTGTGGCATAGTCAGGAGGAATCAGAAGCCACCAAGTCTCATACACGATCACAGGATCCTTAAAAGGCTCCTGTGATCGTGTAGGAGACCTGGTGGCTTGTGATTCCTCCTGACTATGCCACGAAACAAGCTCCTTTAATGTAAGTGGTGTTTCGTGGCAATGTTTGAAGGACTCTCTAACCTCCAATAATTTTCTGACTACAACACAGGGTCCCTTAAGAGGTTAGCCTAATACACTTGTGTTTCGTTGGAGCACCTTGATTCCTCCTGTAAATATATTTTTATACATTATTAAGCACATATTTAATGGAGAAGCCTAATAAACTTGTGGCATGTACAATACACTGGAGCGCCTTGATTCTTCCAAAGCATATGTGCAGGAAACATGACAAAAAAAAAAAAAAAAAAAAAAAAAAAAAATTATATATATATATATATATATATATATATATATATATATATATATATATATATATATATATATATATATATATATATATTATATATATATATATATATATATATATATATAATAATAATAATAATAATAATAATAATAATAAAAAATGCATACATAAATGGTGTACTGTTTGCAATAATTTGGTGAGATTTGTTTCTCTAGAATTACCAGCACTGTACTACCTACCCCTTTAATCCTTGAATTCGTATATTTTTGCCACATCTTTGCTTTGTTGAGTTAAATCCTGCTTGCATAAATAAAATAAAGATACATACTGCCAAGATAAATAAAGATAAAAACTGCCAAATAATAATAATTTCTACTATATAATAATAAATTCTGCCAAATAATCATAAAAAAATAAAATACTGCCAAGATAAATAAAGATTAAAACTGCCAAATAATAATAATAAACCCTGCTAAATAATAATACATTCTGCCAAATAATAATAAAAAAATAAAATACTGCCAAACTTAGTCATATGAATTCACTGCAAAATATTACTTGGCGGGAACTGTCACGTGTTTACCCATAAGTCACCCAGATATTTATTGAAACTTTTGCCCGTAACTGTATCGCTGTGGGGGGCCGATGGTGGGGGGGGTGAGAGGTGGAGAGAAGGGGGGGACAAGATAGAGATACAGGTAAGAGAAACAGTAGGGGGTAAGATGGAAGGGATAAGGAAGAGAGAGAGAGAGAGAGAGAGAGAGAGAGAGAGAGAGAGAGAGAGAGAGTTTCTAAAAGGGGGTTTGATGGAGGTAAAAATAATGGAGTATGTATGATGGTAAGGGTGAGGAATGGGGAAGGAAAGGGAAGGAAAGTGGTGGAGGGGAGGAGGACAGGAGATGCAGAGAGGGGGTGGAGGGGAGGAGGTGAAGAGGAGGGGTGGTGGGGAGGAAGGGGAGATGCAGAGAGGGGGTGGAGGAGAGATGTAGAGGGGGCTGGTGGGGAGGAAGGGGAGATGCAGAGAGGGGGTGGAGGGGAGGGGAGGTGGTTGTAGAGGGGAGAAAGGGGAGATGCAGAGAGGGGGTGGAGGGGTGGAGAGGGGGTGGATGGGAGGAGGGATGCAGAGGGGAGGTGGTGGAAGGAGGAAACAAACAAACAGACAGACACAATTAAACCCTCTCATGAAAACATAATCCCCTTCAAGCTCTTCTCCTCCCTCCTATATTTTCTCTTCCATAATTCTCTCTCTCTCTCTCTCTCTCTCTCTCTCTCTCTCTCTCTCTCTCTGTACCCTCCTTCCCTTTAAAATGCATGCACTCTCCTTCCCTCCACCATTCTCTCCCTTCCCTTCCCCTCACCCTTTCTTCCTTCTGTTATTCCTCCCTTCCTTCACCCATCCTCCAAACTCCCTTCTCTCCATTCTCTTTCTCTAGCTCTTTTCTCTCCTTCATAACTCCTTCTCTCCGTCTTCCATTTCTCTCTTTTTCAATCCATCCATTCTTCCTTTCCTGTCTTGCATACCTTCCTCCTTTCCTCCATCCATTCCTCCTTTCCTTCCTTCCTCCCTCCCTGCCTTCTGTTATCCGATTCCAAACCCATATCTCTCTTCCTTTCCCCTTCAGTTCCCTTCCTCCCAACCCCGTAGTGTGGTATGCAGTGTATGTAGGAGTTGCATGTCAAGTTAGGTTAAATTACTGTAGGTCAGGTCAAGTTAGGTTAGGTTAAGTTAGGTCAGGTTAAGTTTGATTTGGTTAGGTTAGGTCAGGTTATGTTGGGTTGGGTTAGGTTAGGTTTAGTTAGGTTAGGGTATGTTTGGTTAGGTTAGGGTAGGGTAGGGTAGGTTAGGTTAAATTAGTCTTGGTTTGGTTAGGTTAGGTCAGGTTAGAGTAAGGTTAAGTTAGGTCTGGTTAGGTTAGGGTAAATTTGATTTGGTTAGGTTAGGTTAGGGTGTGATCAGGTTCGGATTGTTTAGGTTAGGTTAGGTTAAGTTGGCTCAAACTAAGTCAGTAGTTTTTTTTCGCTTTTCATCCTTCATCCTGGGATCATCTTTTCTTTCCCATCCTTCCCATCCATCTATCCCTCCCTTTTCCCTTCCTCACTTTTCCACTCTTTCCTCCTCTTCACCTCCCCTCTCTCGCTGCACGCACATCATTTTCCTCTCCCCTTCCATTCCCATTTCCTTCCCCTTCTCTTTTTCCTCTTTCCACATCTCCTTGTCCCCTCCTCTTCTCTCTTTCCCACTACAGTGTTAATGTTCCTCCTTTTCCTATTTTCTCTTCTCCCCCTCTACTTATCTTCTCTTCCCATCTCTTCAGCATCTCCTAACCTCTTCCCTCCCCTTCTATTTTACCTCCTCCCCTCACCTCCTCTACTTTTCTCCTCCTTCCCTTGTCCTCACGCAGCAAGACCCTGAGAGAGAGAGAGAGAGAGAGAGAGACCCAACGTGTTATTGATTGTTAGGGTGGGTGCCAACTTGTGCCCTCCCATCATTTTGTCTCCCTCACTTCCTCAGGGGTTACATGCCCTGTTTTTCTCATTTTTATTTTTACTATATAATGTGCCTTTGCTTTTTATATATATCCTAGAGAAAACGCAATGAGTCCCTTCCAAGCAATAATCATGATATTAAAATATTACAATAATTGAAAACTTGCAATATGTACCTCACTGAGTCTCAAACCCAATCCAAACAGTCCACCCAGGTGCTCTGACCCATGCACTAACCAACCAAAAAAGGACAAAAGGAGAAATTATAGATATGAAAAGAAAGGGATGGTTAGCTGGAGGCCCGAAAGCATAATAATTATACAGTATATACAAGGACAAAAGGAAAAATTATAAATATAAAAAGAAAGGGATGGTTAGCTGGAGACGTGAAAGCTATATATATATACAACAAAAGAAAATAATGATAAATATGAAATGAAAGGGATGGTTAGCTAGAGACCCGAAAGCGAATACAGTATAAACAAGGACAAAAGGAGAAATGATAAATATAAAAAGAAAGGGATGGTTAGCTGGAGACCCGAAAGCGAATACAGTATACAAGGACAAAAGAAAATAATTATAAATATGTAAAGAAAGGGATGGTTAGCTAAAGAGCAGAAAGTTATATATTATTATTATTATTATTATTATTATTATTATATATGTGGGGACTGACCGAACACACAATACCAATGAAAAACTGCATGAGTATTTTTTTAAGGTCTACGTGTTCATTATTGCTAAAAAAAAAAAAATCCCCCTCTTTGCTATTCTTTAGTTTTGATGATTCTATCTTCCTTAAAATAATATTCTCCTCCTCCTTCTCTTCCTACACCTCTTCCTTCTCTTCTCATTCCTCACATCATCCGTCTTTCGCTCAGTTTGGCGTAAATATTCTCCTCTCCCTTTTCTCCCCCCTCTCCCCCCTCCCCCGTCGCTGCTGCTGCTTGCTATTTGCTGTGCCCTCCTCCTCCCCAGGCCCCTAAGGTGAGCCAGGTGAGGCTGACAGGTGAGAAGCTCATTAATGCTGGCAGGTAAAATGAGGCGAGGCGAGGAGAGGTGAGGTGAGGCAGCCGGTGTGGAGAGTCGGCAAGCAAGTAAGCATGGAAAGCAGGAAGGAGGCATGGAAGCAAGCAAACATTGAAGGAAGGAAGGAAAGAAGGAAACAAGCAAACACTGAAGGAAGGAAGGAAGGAAAGAAGGAAGCAAGCAAGCCTAGAAGGAAGGAAGAAAAGAAAAAGCAAGCAAGCCTAGAAGGAAGGAAGAAAAGAAAAAGCAAGCAAACATTTATGGAAGGAAGGAAAGAAGGAAGGAAACAAGCATTGAAGGATGGAAGGAAGGAAACATGCAAACAAGTATGGAGGGAAGGAAGGAAACAAGGAAACAAGAAAAAAAAAAGGAAGGAAAGATAGGAGGAAGGTGTTTGGTTGGGTTGTGACGAAGCCTAAAGCAGGATATACAGTATATTGTATGCGAGGGTTGATATCCTATTAATTATCACTTCAAGACTAGCAAATTCTACTCTATAGTTATCCTTCCGTGACTATTAAATCCTAGTTATACTTCTGTGACTATCAAATCCTAGTTATGCTCCAGTTTAATATATTCGAAGGGTAAGGGAAATGTACAGTACAACGCATACACAGCACAATAATCATACAAAGAGAGCTTGACTGACTGGGCAGGGAAAGGGAAATGACAGCATATGAGAGCAAGACTAGGGAAGGGATATGGAAATGAAAGCAAGACTAGGGCAGGTAAGGTAAAGGTAAATGAGGGCATGAGTAGGGCAAATAAAAAGACTAGGGAAGGTAAAGGGAAATGAGAAGAAAAGACTAGGGCAAAAAAGGGAAATGAGGGAAGTATAGATCAGGGAAGGTAAAGGGAAATGAGTAGGAGAGAAGAAGATTAGGGCAAAAAAGGGAAATGAGGGAAGTATAGATCAGGGAAGGTAAAGGGAAATGAGTATGAGAGAAGACTAGGAAAGAGAAAGGAAAATGAGGGTAAGAGAGACGACGACTAGGGAAGAGAAAGAGAAATGAGTAGGAGAAGAAGACTAGAGCAAGTAAGGAAGGGTAAGGACAAGAGAAGGTAAATGAGGTCTGAAGTAAACAATGGAATATATGGTAATTTCTTCCTCTCCCTCGTACAAACATACAAACATACATACATACCAGGATCACACAGGGCGAGTTCCTCAATTGGATTTCCCCGTGTGTGATCCAGCAGGTCCGCTTCCAATGCATAAAATATATCTAATTACTTATACACTGCTCACTCTATTTATCCTTATATATACATAATTTTTTTTTTCTATGGGTGAAGCAATAACAAATGTAAAGTTACACATTCGTAGCTGTACTCGGAAAATTGAAGAGTATGGTTAACATTTTCACTATTACACATCCAAACAGCCTAATGTCGATACACAAATTTCTTGACGGTAGGAAGGAAAGTTGTAAGATAAGGGGTTTATTACAGAGGGTGTTTGATAATTTAAAATGCTTTTAATCTTTTTATAATGATTAAACGACACATTAATCTCTATTGGATTGGGAAATTACTGTGTGTGATCGTACACCAACTGGTTTAGAGTTTTAAGATGTTACTTACACTGGGTTATTGGATGAGAGACGATAGTTAGCCTACTTGTTGTTGGATGGGTGGCCTCCCCTTCACCCTTCCCTGACCACAGCTCCCCACCAGATGCCCCCCCCCCTACTTCATAGTAGGTCAAAAGTTGGCCTTCACGTCATCTCTACCCAGCCAGGGGGGCGGGGGTCCCCTGGCTGAGTGGCTGTGTAGGACACGGTACAAGCGACAGTCTTGCGTGGCGGTACACTGTGGCCAGGGTCAGGGTGTTATATTGTACTGCTCGGCCTAACACTTACTAACTCAAGTAATCTGTAAAAAATATAACCATTATCAACACAACCATACAACTACAATAATGTTTATGTTTTTAATAATCTTTATCACCCCTCTTTGAGAAAAACCAATTTGTTACATTGTGACAAGTCTTCAAAATATTCAGTTAAAAATAGATTATTGTAATAATTCTCAAGTACTTTTTGCAATTGCCAAATAATAGTAGCCTATAATATCTGAAGTTTCTCCCTGTTTCCCATCCTTCTCTCCAACTGTTACCTCCCCTCTCTTCCTCCCCTCCATCTATTCTCTCCCATCCCTTCGTTCTCGCATAATAGTGTAAAAGTTTTTTATATGTTTCATGAATACCTATTACGCTGTTATTGATTTAGAGGCATTAACTTTTTATATTTATCGATATTTTATCTGGCAACTCCTTAATGTGTTCAGTGAGGCATAAAGCCATAACTCATGCAAACAATGTCCACCAGTAAATTGTTAATAATTATTATGTTCCAGAAATATCCAGCAGACCTATAAATAACCTAACCTAATCTGCTGGACCCTGGCAGACAAATGGCAACTATATGTATTACTACCTACTTGCAACAAAAATAATAAATATAACAAAAACAGCCTTAAATAGTGAAATATAACGACTGGGAGGAATAAAATTATGAAATCTTATTGTGACAGTGTAAGAACTTAGGAAGAATTAGTTATTCGGTGTAGGAGTGAGGAAGTGAGATTAACATAGGTTATGGAAAATCTGTATATGAGTTCCACGCGGCAAATATTTACAATTTATGTATATTTAAGTAGGGGACAATGTAGTGTGTTCGTGTGTAATGAATGTAAAAGGCGATTGCACTTACTTTCGGCAGAATAGGCTTGCAAAAAATAAATATATAAATATATAAACAACACAAAAAAATATATATAATAAGGTTCGTATCCGTTTTCGTTCATCAATCCAACAAGTACATATAATTATTTCCCGCGGCAGATATTTTGTTATTCTCCCTTATTTTGCATGAATTCCCTAACCACTCATCACACGTAGACCATAATTATTATACAAGTGAGTATCTTTAATATCTCATCAGGTTATGATTAAAATATGTAGGATGGGGATGACGGCGAAGACTAATAATTAATTAATCGTCATAAAAATTAGGCTATGGCGCATCCCCTCCAACCCCACCCCCAAGGTAAACATAATAACATAATAATATCAAATACAACCTAAAAACAACTGTGGCATGCAATACTGGCCTCTCTACTACAACTCTATGTCATGTCCCATCTCTTGAGTAATGTAAAAATACTTGTGATGGCATATGTAACGTTAAATATTGTAATAATTAGCGGGAGTCGAGGATGTTGTTCACCAATGTTTCGTTTCCGTGCTATATTATCAGTGTTGCCAGATCAAGTGTTTCAAAGTTCCCCAAATATGAGTGACAAAATTCCCCAAATTGGACAAAATTTCCACATTTAAAAAAGTTTAGGTTTTGTTTACTTTTCAGTTAAAGCTGAAAATAACATTATAGTTTCACTTTGTAGTATGGATAACAGGTTGTGGCTATAGGTAAGTCTGTTAGATATTATTATAATGGTTACTAAGTATATAATAAACATGATCGAGACATGATGCTCAGAACATGCTGATTGTGTACACTGTACAGACTTTATACATAACATTTCTGCCAAATAACACGGAATTAAAACAAATTGTATTCGCACAAATTTCCAATCCCTATGTCAACGCTATATCCTAAATCTTTTGTAAATATTAGGTCCCGATCTATAATAATAGACCTTATTAAAGTCAATCAGTTCACTCATACTGTCACCAACCTCACCTCAATGACACGGCCAGTTACAGTCAAGGTAAGTGTTTGTAGTGACTTGTAACTCACTATAACTGACTTGAGTCTCTTCAGCACTTCACACATCCACTGCCTTGTCACTTGTCTGTTTCCTACCAGTAGATAAATCGGTTAAAGTTATATTGTTTCACATTATCTTGTTTTATGTGTATGAAGGAATGCAAAACCGAGGGAAAGATGCTGCTTCACAATGGAAAATCCCTTGATATTATTCAATTAAAGTCGCAATTGAAAATTCCCCAAATCACAATGAAAAATCCCCAGTTTTTTTTTTAGTAAACTCGAAGTCGCATTTGAAAATCCCCCAAAATTGGACCTGAATTCCCCATTTCTCCATCAACATCATGATTTCCCCCAAACTAGGGAAAATCCCCCAATCTGGCACCTATTTAATTTTTCACGCCACCAACGTGTGACGTCACAACACTTACCGAGAACCACATTATTACCTCCATAATTTATCTCCTTATTACTTTGTAAATCAATATAGTATTTACATACAATATTTCTATAAATATTAACTGTCATCATTTTAATTAGATAATGCACTGTATATCAGAATATGTTAAAGTTAATTAGTTTCATGTCGGTGATCCGGATTCATGGAAGAACGAGGAAGGAACTGGCGAGAAGGAAGTGCAGCAAGTCGATCACAGGCAATCAGGCACAAGAAGCAGTCATTTTTCCATCACACCCCAAAAGGACAAGACGTGACGACTGACCATGTGTGTGTATAAGGGCCTATTTTCCTCCGTCTTGTGGCCAATTTAAGGCTTCCTTCGTCCTCCAACCCGTTTTAAGAAGTGTAGACGACAACGATAGATCTAAGAGAGATAAATTTAGCTCTAGATCAGAGAGGATGATCGACTGAAAATGGAGGAAATACGTGTGATAAGCCGGCAACTTTTCGCTCACCAACAGAGGACCATCAGACTGCCATGCAACTCAGACACCTCGCCATAATTGGATAGTACTGGTAGCTCCTACATCTAGATAAGTACTGTATGAGTGACTTAATGGCCAGTTGTATTATTATTATTATTATTATTATTATAGAAAGACCGGGAGACGAGACAGGTTAATTCGAGGTAGCTTGTTCTGGAGTGAGTGGAAGTTGCCTGTGCTGTTGTTTACTGACGATATAGTTCTGTTGAGTGACGATGAGAGGGAGTTGCAGGGTTTGGTGAATATGTCTGGAAAGGTGTGCGAGAAACGGAAGCTGAAGGTAAATGTGGCGAAGAGCAAAGTTATGGTCTTTGAAAGGGGGGGTGAGGTGAGGTTGAATGGTCGGGATATGGAGAATGTCAGCTCATGTAAGTACAATACTTGGGCAGTGTGATGAGTAAAGATGGGAGTTTAGAGGATGAGGTGAGGGAGAGGGTACAACAGGGGAAAAGGGTTGTAGGAACGTTGAAAACAGTGACAAGGAATAGGGCGATGAGTATGGAAGTGAAGAATTTACATGATAGTGTGTTAATCCCGACAGTGACATACGGGAGCGAAACGTGGATGATGACGGCGAGATATAAATCAAAAATTAGAGGGGTGGAAATGGTGGTTGAGGTGGTTCGGTCATGTGGTGCGTATGGGGAGCGAGAGGTTGGTTATTAAAGTGTACGAGAGTGAGGTGGAGGAATGGAGGGGAAGAGGCAGACCGAGAGTGAGGTAGAAGGATGGAGTTGAGAGGTATATGAGTGAGAGTGAGGTGGGGGGATTGAGTTGAGAGGTAAATGAGTGGCGTGGGGTGGGAGGAGGGACTGGGGACAGAGGTGTGTGGAGGCGATTCATTTGTATATTTTCAGATACGTCAGTGATGGTTGGTGGAAACAGCAACGATACTACCATCATACCTTCCAGGCCATGCTGTCACGTTCCGGTCGTTCTGTGGCGTTCCGGTCACTCTGTCACAATACATTCCTCAGTCACATTATAATCTCTGGACCATAATCTCATCCTTCATCTGTTTAATCCTTCATCATTTATGTTAAATGTTGAGTAGAATGTCTTATACTTATCTTCAATTTGAGATGTAGTTTGTTTCACATGTTGCATGAAAACGCATTGCATGTATTTTTTATAACTTTTAGCACTATATACTTGTAGAATAGCAGAAATACTAACACTTAACAATAGCTAGCAACATAATACCAAAACACAAGTACAATATTATATGAGGGTAATATTTAACTGTTCCAACAGCTATTAATTTATGTGCTTCTGACAATATTATTTAGTGATGATATTGTGATATATGACCACTAAACACATGTTCAAACTGATGTAGCTGTGAAGTCCAGATCGGATATATATACTAACAGCCCACAAAGTTGACAAGTCTACTAGTTTGATAATGTTAAAATATTATAATGTATACAAATATTACCTAAATCTTATTAATGTGTAACAGGTTTTAGTTATCACGACAAATATTCATGAGTATATTATATGTAATACAATTATATTAATTTTTTGATTATTTTTATGTACAGTCAGCGGCAAATTCCTGTCGCCACATCAGCCAAATCATGAAGTACAGTAAGGAAATACTGTACTTGCTTCATGAGCTCGTAACTCTGTATGGAAAATGTAGTTGTTTGATAATTAGCCTTTGTTATCCTTAAAGATGTAGTAAGTGAACCCCACGACTTTTGCCTCCGACTGTACAGTATATATCATTGTAATAAACTACTGGTGAAGTGTGATAACGGCTTAATTAATATCTGTGTTCATTTCCATTACATTGGTCTTTTAACTCTGTGGTGGAAAATAATAACCCAATCTTTACTCCCTCCTTATACTTTCTCCCTCTCGTAATTTACTCCTTCTCTCCCTTTCTTTTTAATTCCTGTCTCTCCTTTCTTCTCTATCCTCTCCCTCCTTTCTCCATTTTTCCACCCTCTCTTCTCTCCTCTTTTCTTTCAGACCACTACATCATCCAAGTTACCACAGTTACCTCCCCCAGATATTAAGGGGATAGTATAATGTTGGTATATCTGTAGCAAGTGGTTCCTTCAGACTATACTGGCCACCACTATTTTTGTTTATCTGGTCTTGTTTCGTATCATAATAATATACTTAGGAGGAATCGAGGCACTTTAATGAACCATAAGTTAACTGTACTATTCCTTCAACCCAAGGTATCGACCAGCAATGTGACAGTATAGGTGTTGGGCTGAGTCAATTCCACAACACTCTGGATTTACAGTGTTGACATTGCCTCACCAACAACCTGTCACCAGCCATGCAGCACCAACCATTCCACCATCCCCTATACACTATAATTATTTGTTTTTACTCTTTTGTTTATATTTGACACTAACATTTATATGCATATTATTTCATCTAATTACTCACTAATAATAATATTTTGTGCTAATTAATTATAGAATGTTACAGATTGTTAGATTTATGTTGTTGTAGCTGTGTGTGTGTTTATTGAACTTTCTTTTCATGTGCTAGTCCTGTGACATAGCATCAGAAATTTTAGTAAGTGTATTATTTTATACAGTAACTTTATCTGGTGTTATACATTGAAAAGTCTTCTCCCATCCATTCTGTTGACCTGTCCGGATCTATTGACGTGTCTGGATCTATGACGTGTCTGGAATTTTTGACTTATCTGTTTATGACCTGTCTATGAATCTGACCTATGTTTGGATCTATTGACCTGTCTGAATATATTAGCTGTCTATTTATATATTACCTATCTGTGGATCTACGAACTATCTGTGGATCTATGACCTATCTGTTTACCTGTGACCTGTCTATGAATCTATGACCTACTGTATGTGTATCTATTATGTACAGGCATATTGTAACTCGCTGCATATACAGGAATGTGTGTTGCCTCTCCCCCCACAAAGTCAACACTCTGTGGCTATAACAGAACCTGAAGCACTGAGGAGGAGGGATGACAACTACTACTACTATTATTACTGCTACTGCTGCTGATGTTGCTGCAGTACTACCCTGGTTTCTCTTGTTTATTTTAAAATGTAAACTCTTTTCTAACACATTTATTTCTTTTTCCTTGCCAATTACATTTTCATGTGCATTTCGAGGGAATTTTTAATGTGCATTTGAATGCATTTTTGTGTATTTCATGTATTTTGTTTGTGCATTTCTTGTTTGCATATTGTGTACTTTTTATAGCCTTTTCAGATATATTGTGTTCTCCAGGTTATTATATGTATTATATGTGTGTTTTAATTTTTGCATGTTTTTGCTTGTTTTGCTCTACCAACAACTTAAAATTCTGAACAATATCACTTATGTTGGTCGTCTTCTTTCCAGACGGACCAGAGAACTGACAGCAGAGGACGACCCAGGTATTTACAGTAATGTAATTGTAAATTTATGTACTTGATAATAATGCATATATAAATTTGATGGATATATCAGAATGATAATGAATATATAATGCTGAATATAAAATTATGTAGGCAGGCTCAAGGCAGGGTGAGGCATGAGACGTTTCTCGTGCATCACCCTGTATTCCCTTCTAGCCCACGATGATGATGACACCCATGAAGAGGATAACCAAGAGGATGACCCGTGAAGAAGAGTACGACCACGAGGATGACACGAGGACGACCCCATAGAGAGAGGACAACCACTACCACAGCACAGGAACCAAGGTGTATCTTATATGTTTGTTGACTGATATGATTATATGATGAAATATATTGATGAGTATATTGAGCATATAGCTGCAGATTAGGTAGGTAGGTAGGCCTTAATGCAGAGTGGAGCATGGGAGGCTTTCCATGCCACACTCTGCATTTTCTTCCAGCCAGGGTGTGTGTGTGTGTGGACGGAGGAGGGACAGTCGGACGAGCCACAGACAAGAGCAAGATGAGGGAGAAGAGAGAACAACAAGAGGAGCGATGAACACAGCCCGGACGACACAAGAGCCTTCAATTCAGCAGAGACCAACGAAGAAGAGGTTAGTGCACCATGTCTCACTGTATGTCACATTTATGGTATGTTTTGATTACAAGTCTTGTTGGCCACCATCCTCCTTAAATATACCAATAGGTAATAATTCCTTTGGTAAATCAGGAGTGTTGTAGGTTCCAATCTTGGCCACGACACGTGTTTTGTGTTAAGTGGTCCATCCGGTCTAGTAGCACAATAATGGAATTAATTCGTATTATGTTACCGGTATGCCATTATCATATTAGTCTTCGTAGCCAATATATACTGACAATAAAAAAGATAATTATTGCAGTACACACCAAAGAGAACCTCTCAATAATCTTCCTTAATGTACAGTCGGCCACAGGAATTCGTACACAGAGCATTGGTTACAAGGGGTATTTATTCTGCACATACAGTAGGAATTGCTCTGCTGACTGATTCAAGTATGACCCAAATAACATTGCCAGAAACGTTTGGTGTTAGGAAATTAATGTACTAAAGTTTGTAGTTGTTACGAACCCTTCATGTAACAGTGGTGTATACGAATTCATGAGGCCGACTGTACTTAACATTACACCTAACCTTAGCGAGGAATAGCGCCCTGTATGTCCTTCTCAATTAAAGGTATTTCTACACAAAATAATGCCCCGTTGTTAAGAAAGAAAACACCTAGTATCTTTTGACAAGAATAAAATATAGTAATTCATTTTGGAATTCTTACAATTGGTTGTCAGGTTTTATTCCGGGCTTGTTTTCCAAATTAACCATTTTTTTTTATCGAGGATATACTAATGGTAGTTTTTCTTTCGCTGTTGCTGCCATCACCACCACCACACCTACCACCACTACCACCACCACACCTACCACCACCACACCTACCACACCTACCACCACCACACCTACCACCACTACCACCACTACCACCACTACCACCACTACCACCACTACCACCACTACCACCACTACCACCACCACCACCACTACCACCACCACCACCACACCTACCACCACTACCACCACCACCACACCTACCACCACCACCACCACCACCACTACTACCACCACCACTACTACCACCACTACTACTACTACACCTGTTGCAACCATCTACTACCAACCTAACTACTGAACAAAAAGGGTGGGTATTTATACTTTGGTTCATTTGTTGACTGATATTTAAATTTACTACAATTATTAATAAATTTAATAATTTTTTCAGGGTTAACATTTTTAAATTTCAGGAAACTAATTATAAATTGGTTTTTCAGATTTAATTCCATAATTTTTTTTTATTTCAGGTTTAATATTATTTTGGATTTCAGGATTAATTTCTTTCTTTACAGATTAATTACATATATTTTTTAGGTTTCAGGTTTTTAAAAAAAATTTGGGTTTCAGGTTTAATATTTTTTGGGGTTTCAAGTTTAATATTTTTTATTTTAGGTCTAACTTTTGTTTTTGGATTTCAGGTTTGCAGTTTTGAAATTGCAGGTTTAATTACATTTTGAAATTTCAGATTTAATATTTTTTTTGTATTTCAGGTATAATATTTTGGGAGTTTCAGGTATAATTACATTTTCATATTACAGATTTAATCAGTTATGGGTTTCAGATTTATTTTACAACAGAATTTTTACAGATTTAAACATTTCCATTCCAGATTTCTTTTAAAATTTAATGCATGAATAAATAAATATATAAATAAATAAATTGACATGGTAGCTTCAGTATCCTTATAAAAATAGACTGTTCCTGTTGCCAGCTTTATGTATGTATATAAATAATTAGTTAAGGATTAAGTAACGTTACAAAAATGGCTGAGTTAATACATGAATAATAATTGAGCACAAAATTTCAGCTGTAAATCCATAAGTAGGCTAAAATAAAGTGTATTCAGATTTGGGAACGAAATACAAAGGGATAAATATGTGACAAGCATGAAAAAGGAAACTAAAAAAGCAAATAAAAAGCAAATAAAAGGAACAAAGACTAATAGTGGTATTAGTAGAGAAATACATGATTGATGAATGAACTACAAACAATACCATAACTAAGAACAAAAACAAATAGAATAAGCCTAGTAGAGAAATACACGAATAATTAATGAACTACAAAGCAATAACCCTAACTAAGGACAGACAAATAAAAAACAATGTCACCTTATCTGTTGGTCCCGTATAAATCATAAACAAATAAACTGAAGCTCATGAGAAGTTGATTAATAATTCTCCCACTGGATTTTGTTAATTTTCATATGGTAAATGTACAGTCACGGTCAATAGTCCTGCTACACCCTCGAGAGAAACTGCCTCAAAAAATGGTGAGAAATTATAACTCTGTCTCTAATACTGATTTATAAGATTTGACTCCCATGGCTCCCTTTCCTTCACCAGATTCAGGACTTTTGACCGTCACTGTACTAACTTGTACGATTATTACCTTTTTATTTCATCTTTCATGAAGCTCTCGGTGAGGCGACAGTATACTTTTGGTGGCGAGTGTACACACGTTCTGATTGAGGTACAGTCGGCGTCAAATGTCCTGTCGCCTCCCTCAGTGCTCTTTAAAGAATAACATAAAGACACATAAGCGAACAAACACATTCACCATACAGAATTACAATATCCAGGGGGTATATTATAAACTTCCTTAGTATATTTCATTTGACGAGCCTGTGAAGCTTATATTTCGATACTTACTTTATGATTTGGCAGATTTGGCGATAGGACAGCCGTGATCCAAAATGTAATTGTATCTAGGTTTTCGTTAAAATATTGTATCGTTTGACACTTCACTCAGCAACTAAATTCCAAGTATCACTTCTGCCATTTTATTTATTATTTTTTCGAAAATCCTGGTGCTGACTCAACCATTCGATGCAATCCTGGATACATATTTGGCATCGCGACTGTACAGTACAATATATGCACAAGGAGAAACTCTGGCTATTAGACTTGCAAATAAACAAAGAGTCCAGAAACACGACGACGACATCTTAAAATGCAAGAAGTGTAGGAAGTGTGGGCGGAGAAAGTGAGGAAGGCGAGAGATAGGAGAGGAGGGATTTGTCTCTCTCTCTTCATACAATCCACCACTACCACTACCACTACTACCTCCTCCTCCTCCAACCTCCACCCAGGCACCCACTATACCGTACCTCAACTCTTCCTACTACCACTGTACCACTACCCACTTCTCCTCCTCCTCCTCCTCTCTTCCCTTCCAACCCCTACCCAGGCACCCACTATACGTACCGCCACTCTTCCTACCACCACTTCTCTCTTCCTAACCCCCAACCAGGCCCCCACAAATAACACCACAACTCTCCCTCTCACCACAAAAAACACTACCACATTTTCATCACTCTTCCTATCCCCACAACAACAACAACAACAACAACTACATCAACACCACCACCACCTTCAACAACAACAACAACACCACCAATTCTACCTACCATTGTCAACTAACTTTAGGGAAGGGATCGATGTTGACGTTACTAAACTACAGGGCCATATTCAAGAACATTTGTGGTGCATACGATGGTGTGGTACCGGTACGATGACTCCATAGAAAATTCAATAAACCCATCGTACCGGTACTACACCATCGTCAACACTATATGAATGTCCCTGCATACGGGTCATATAATTATAGTCTCACCATTCCTATATAGATGGCGGCTGTGGCGGGGATATTCAATATAATACTTACGTTAACATTGTAATTGTATATGTTTAGTTACCTGTGGTGCCTCTTATAAAATCCTAATAGTCATTGTAGAGGGGGAAAGTGGCCGAGTGATCAGAGAGGGTATATATAGCCGAGTGGGGTACTGTACAGCCACAATCAAATATCCACCAACACTTTCAATCCATCGTAGTAAATATCTTGGTAATAAAGAACAACATAATGAACACATGTATGATTTTGCAGCACCTCATAATAATAATTGAGTGTTGAGTTGACATAAGGTGTTGTATGATTATATTTTGATATGATGCTGATTTATTTACACGATGGAAGGAAAGTGTTGGTGGTTATTTTTTTATTGTGGCTGTACGTATAACTAAGATAAGAAATTTATTACATACAACCGAAAGCAACAAAACATCTACTTAAATATTCCTTCATTATCATTTTAACTATGGGTCTCGTTTTTGTTTCTTGTGGTTAAATTGGAGGGCTAATGTTGTCTCCAAAATATATATTCTACAAAACAGAACTCTTGCTTGTATAAAAAAAAATAGTACTATATTGTTTCTATCTAATTATAGTTTGGAGAAGTCAGTATTCCTTCACACACACACACACGCACACACAGAGTCCTAGTTAAGAAATTGAGTCATGCAAATACTATGTGTGTGTTTGTATGTGTGTGTGTAGCGGCGGCAGACACTCAGACGCCTTCCACTGTCTTCATGAACACGCTCTCTCTCTCTCTCTCTCTCTCTCTCTCTCTCTCTCTCTCTCTCTCTCTCTCTCTCATTACCTTGTATCCTTTATTTATTGCTTCTCCTTTTCTTCCTTTCCTTGCTCTTCTTTCCTTTCACTTCCCATAGCTTGATTATGAGAGAGAGAGAGAGAGAGAGAGAGAGAGAGAGAGAGAGAGAGAGAGAGAGAGAGAGAGAGAGAGAGAGAGAGAGAGAGAGAGTGCCTGGCCCAGTGCCACTACTACCACCACCATCCAACCCTTCCTTCCAGTGCCACACAAAACACTAGAACTATGGCTCTGTTCATAAAGCCATGGTTCACTAATGATGACAAAAAATAATACATATAGTAACGCATACATAGTAACACATATATAGTAACACATATATAGTAACACATATATAGTAACACATACATAGTAACACATATATAGTAACACATACATAGTAACACATATATAGTAACACATACATAGTAACACATATATAGTAACACATACATAGTAACACAATAGTAACACATACATAGTAACACATACATAGTAACACATACATAGTAACACATATATAGTAACACATACATAGTAACACATACATAGTAACACCTACATAGTAACACCTACATAGTAACACATACATAGTAACACATACATAGTAACACATACATAGTAACACATACATAGTAACACATACATTGTAACACCTACATAGTAACACATATATAGTAACACATACATAGTAACACATATATAGTAACACATACATAGTAACACATACATAGTAACACATACATAGTAACACAATAGTAACACATACATAGTAACACCTACATAGTAACACCTACATAGTAACACATACATAGTAACACATACATAGTAACACAATAGTAACACATACATGGTAACACATACCTAGTAACACATATATAGTAACACATACATAGTAACACATATATAGTAACACATATATAGTAACACATACATAGTAACACCTACATAGTAACACATATATAGTAACACATACATAGTAACACCTACATAGTAACACCTACATAGTAACACATATATAGTAACACATACCTAGTAACACATATATAGTAACACATACATAGTAACACATAGATAGTAACACATACCTAGTAACACATACATAGTAACACATACATAGTAACACATGTATGGTTACACATACATAGTAACACATACCTAGTAACACATACATAGTAACACCTACATAGTAACACATACATAGTAACACCTACATAGTAACACCTACATAGTAACACATACATAGTAACACATACATAGTAACACATACATAGTAACACATACATAGTAACACAATAGTAACACATACATAGTAACACCTACATAGTAACACCTACATAGTAACACATACATAGTAACACCTACATAGTAACACATACATAGTAACACATACATAGTAACACATACATAGTAACACATACATAGTAACACAATAGTAACACATACATAGTAACACATACATAGTAACACCTACATAGTAACACATACATAGTAACACATACATAGTAACACATACATAGTAACACATACATAGTAACACAATAGTAACACATACATAGTAACACATACATAAAGATAATACATAAAACACGCACAAAATAAATTATACATAAAAGCACATGCAAAAAATACTTAAAAACACATACGTAGAAATAATACACAATAACACACATAAAAATAATACATATAAACACATACATAAATATACGGTAATACATATAAACACATACATAATAATAATACATATAAACACATACATAAATATACGATAATACATAAAAACACATACATAAAAATAATACATATAAAAACATACATAAATACAACAATACATATAAACACATACATAAAAACACAACTCTTGAAATAAACCACCAAAGCAAACCTAAACCCAAGGTGAACTAAAATCCAGGTGTGTGTTCCACTACTACACCTGGCCACAACGCTAATTATCTTAATAAGGTGACTTGCATCTTTACAATAAGTGGTGAGACAAGACAACACAGCATATCACTAATAAGGTTTACTTCTATTATAATTTATATATATATAAATTAGATGAGAAACACACACCACAACTATAATTAATGTATATGTCAGATGAGGAATACACACCACCAAAACCATTGATGAAGAATTTACCCAACTACATTTTTTATACGTCTATATTGGTCATTATTAAGAAGTTATGTAAGTGAAGAGTGATGTGTACACGGTGTGAGTATGTGTGTGTGTGTGTGGGAGTGCATGTGTGTGTGTGTGGTTGTTCCTTCATAGCATCTTTTATAACGGGGCAATAAACCAAGTCTGTGCACACACTTACACTCTCACACACACCAACACTTGTACTGTTTTTACGACTTGCTGTTATATACCTCAAAGAGAGAGAGAGAGAGAGAGAGAGAGAGAGAGAGAGAGAGAGAGAGAGAGAGAGAGAGAGAGTTGATTGGTTGAGGGAAGAAAAGTGAGGAGAGGGGAGGGGAGGAAAGGGGGATGAGAGGGACAGAGGAGAAAAGAGGGGAAGGGATGAAGGGAAAGAAGCAAGGGAGAAAAGAGGTGAAGGGAAGAGAGGTGGAGGAGAGAGAATGAAGGGAAGGAGGGGGGAGAGGAGGAAAGAGGGGAGAGTGACAGCAGTGCGGAAATGAGGCCGAGCAAAGTTAGGCAAGAGAGGAGGAAAGTGGGGAAGAGGTAGAAGAGGAGAAGGAGAAGGAAGAATAAAAGAAGGAGGAGGAGGAAGAGAAACAGAGAAGAGGAGGAAAAGAAGAGAATGTGAAGAAGAAGAAAAATGTGGAGAAGTGAAAGAGAACTGAACAGGGACAAGAGAAAAGGGGAGTAAAGAATTAAGATAAAAGAAGTGAAGCCGAAAAAGAATGGAAGTGAGTGATAGGGGAGGGGCAGAGAGAGGAAGAAAACTGTCAATGGGGAGGGGTGACTGTAAAAAAAATGGGTAGTGGTGAAGGATAGTGGTTGAAGGAAAAGGAGAGGGAAGGAAGAGAGAAAATGCAGCGATCGAAGAGAGAGAGAGAGAGAGAGAGAGAGAGAGAGAGAGAGAGAGAGAGAGAGAGAGAGAGGTATAGTTGGAGAGAGGGAGAGAGGTCCTGTTGGAGAGAGGGAGAGAGGTACTGTTGGTGAGAGGAAGAGTGAGAGGTGTTGCTGTTGGTTACTTTATTGAGATACAAAACAATAATAAACATTTGTAACGTTTAGGTTCATTTTTAGGAGGAAAAGTTTTTGTTTATGGTTCAAGTCGATGACGGGAAACGGGTCGATGGAAATGGACCTGGAAATAGAGGAAAATGAAAGGAGATAAGAAATTCAAAGACGGGTAATGAGGGAAAGATATCAGGTTGGAGAGAAATGATGGTGATGATGATGATGTAAAGCAGAAAAGGAAGATTAATAGGCCAAGAAGACCCTGTATAATCAGTACCACAAAGAGAGAGATTTTAGGGTTAGCAAGCACGAAATAAAAAAAGGAAAGGAGGAACACTTGTTGGAGAGAAAAGGAATCGGTTAGAGTCCGTCAAAACCATCTTGAAGAATCGGACGGGGACGTGAGTGACGGGAGGAAGTCAGGAGGAGCACATGCAGACAGTGTTGATTTAGGATAAGCAGTAAACACGGACACAGTTGTGCAATTTGTGAGACAATATCAGTGATTCCATAACACCTTTACACTCCATTTCTACCCAAAGGCAAAACAAAGGTAAGGCAGTACTAAATTTGACGTAGTTAAGCAAATAAATCTATATATTTTCAGAATCAGAGAGGTAGCCTACTACTGTACAATACAGTATGTTTTGAATGAAGGAGTATGGAATGGCTATACAAATAAAAGCTTAGGCCTATACCGTGAGCGTACTCAACATTACCAGGCAAATATATACATGTATGACACAAGTAAGTGTCATGAATTTTAAAGTGATTTTTAAATGAACACTCGAGCACCTTCAATCCTTCTGTCTTGTTAGTGGGATAACCTTCACACGGTAACAAGAGGCATTTTTTTTTTTCAGTCTCTTTCCTATGATGCTCTGAATAATTTCGGTATTTCAGTCTGTTCTATGATGCTCTGAATAGTTCGTACGGTACAGTGTACACTGTACACTCTCGTTGTTGATTAGAATGGGATTTTATTCCTTGAGGACATGTTGAGGGTGGCTTGCAGTAAAGGTTGGGTTTTCATCCAACGTGTACAGTAGGCATAATATCCGCTAGACTGCATTCACTTAATTGTTCACTTGTTTGATAGCTATTCAATATATTACTCTCACAATGTTATCATGACTTGGACATCAAACGAGGGATGCGAGAATCAAGGAAAACCAACAAAATATAAACCCCCTAATCAGAGAGTTTAAGTTAAACTAAGTTAGAAGAAGTTACTGAACGTAAACGTTATTGTCAGTTGGGGGCCTGGGTAGGGGGAGGAGGGGGGGACGTGCCGACGTGATCCAGGGTAGGAGGTTAGTTGCCAAGTAGTCCTTTTTCGCATCAATCTTTTATTATTATTATTATATTTTCTGTCAGAGTACCGATTATTATTATTATGCTGGCCTGTCATCATTGCATTTATCAAACACATTCGTTGCAGTGTGTAGCCTATCAGTTGTTTACCTTATATCAAGCTGCTGGAATATATTGCTCCTGTTTACATGTATCGCACGAGATGGAGACACCGAAGCCTATAAGTGTTTGTTGCTTCCCGTCTATGGCACTAAAATTGACTAAATTACGACACCTTATTTTTTACCCTTCCCTTCATTATTTGGATAGAACAGCTATACCGTCATTCACAACATCTTAGATTATGGTTGGATATCATTCTATGTTATGTGTTAGTATCGATAGAGTGGTGTTTTTTTTTTTATATTGAAGTGTCGCCACCTCATAAGTTTCAATCACACACTGAAAACCGAGAAACAGATCGAGTCGTATGTGAAATGAAAAATGAATTGGTAAAAAAAAAACCTGTTGGACGTAGGTGAAGATAATAGATACAGAAGAAGAAAAAGGGGGCAACAAACACAAATGAATAATAAGGAAAGGAGGAATAGCTGAAAATACAAAATGGGAGCAAATTTCGTCTGTCAACTGTATAATTATTTTCCTGACCCTCCCCAACCATGCATATACTGTACTGTACACACTCACAATCATGACAGCAGCAGGAGGGCTCTTACCACACCCTCCTCTCCCGCCGGTATCTACACATTACAGGCAGGGAAAATGTTATGTACAGTACTCTAGCTTATATTGTTATTATTTGTTAACTCGAGTGTGAGAAGTGGAACCATTACCATTATGCTTTATGTCTGTGTATATGTGTATGTGTGTTTTTCTTTGAGTGTGTGTTTTTCTTTGACTATGTGTGTGTATGTGTGTTTCTTTGACTGTGTGTGTGTATGTGTGTTTCTTTGACTATGTATGTATATGTGTGTGTTTCTTTGACTATGTATGTATGTGTTTCTTTGACTGTGTGTGTATATGTGTTTCCTTGAATGTGTATATGTTTCTTTGACTATGTGTGTGTACGTTTCTTTGTCTGTGTGTGTATGTGTGTTTCTTTGACTATGTATGTGTGTATGTGTGTGATATGAGGATCTTTCTTTACCACACCAAGGTCATTGCTTCACTTGGGTTGAATGGAATGGTTGATACGCCACTTTTGTGTAGAACCCCTCGCTCTCATACTATTATTATTATTATTATTATTATTCTCCCTCGCTTCTCATTGTTTTCCTTCCTCTTACCACAATTCTATCCCATTTAATTACCCTTCATTAATTTTCTGATTTATATTTTTTTATTTATAATTTATTTTTTTATTGTGTGTGGTAAATTTGGAGCAAGTGATTCCTCCAAACAATTTCAATGGACAGGCTACCATTAATTTTGTTCATCTGCTGATCCAGGCTGTTTCCTGACATACTATGGAGGAATCAAGGCACTCTAATGTACAGTCGGTCCCAGGAATTCGTATACACCACTGTAACATAAAGGGTTCGTAACAACTACTAGAATATTTTATACATTAATTTCCGAACACCAAATTTTATACATAAATTTTCTAACACCAAATTTTATACATTAATTTCCTAACACCAAACTTTATACATTAATTTCATAATATCAAATTTTATACATAAATTTCCTAATACCAAACTTTATACATTAATTTCCAAACACCAAACTTTTATATTAATGTTGTTGTTTGGTTAATACTTGAATCAATCAGAAGAACAATCCCTACAGTATATGCATAATAATTACCCTTTTTAACCAATGTCCTGTATACGAATTTCTGAGGCTGACTGTACATAACAAAAGTGAATGTATTACCCTCCTTTATAGACTCGATATACATGAAGGGTTGTTTTTACCACTGAGCTATTCTTTTTCTTCTTTTTATCTTTTCTGATAACCTTTTGCCATTTTCTGCGTCATGTTAAGAGAGATTGATTTACTGATGATGGGTAATGTTGTGGGTACAGTCACTCATAAAAGTAAAGACACACACACACACACACACACCATCCCCCTCCCCTCCCCTCCTCCCTCACCTAACTCCTTGTGGTATATTGGTTCTGGCAACAGTGTATTTGACGTCAGAGGAAAAGTGCATTAATTCATTCATTCATTCATTTATTGCCCATTTGACACACTTTAAGTATAAGCTGTAGATGAGACGAATTATGAGTTGAATCAGTAGTGTTTTTAAGGACCCTGTGATCGCGTATGAATATTGGAGGCTTCTGAGTCCTCCTGACCATGCCACGAAATAAACTCCCTCCCTATAGGTGGTGTTTCGTGGTAATATTTGAAGGACTCATTTATCTACAATTTTCTGACTACAACACAGGGTCCCTTAAGAAGACAATCCCTTACACACACCCATCAAAAGAAAAATGAAAAAGAAAACCCTGTCATGTCACCCTCTCCTCCCCCCCCCCCCCCTCCCGACATAAGGTACAATGTTGCCAGAACCGATATGCCACGAGTTGAAAGGTGTCTTGCCTGAGAGAGAGAGAGAGAGAGATTGGCCGATTGAAAGATATACACAGATAAAGAGATGAAAAGGCAGACAACGTTACAGAGAGAGAAAGAGAGAGAGGGAGGGAGGATGGGAAGTAAGTGGGAGGGTGGAAGGATTCAAAAGAGAGAGAGAGAGAGAGAGAGACAGTGTGTGTGTGTGTGTGTGTGTGAAGGGGCCCCCCTTCATTCGCCCCCTTTAAGGGGAGGGCAAGGATTCAAGAGTGAGAGAGATAGAAAAAAAAAGAGTATGGTGAGGAGAGGAGGGGTGTGGGGTGTGCCAATAAGGTGCGTCATTTGCATAATTGAGCAATCATGTTTTCTGATCCCCAGATTTAAACCCTGGCCCCATGCAGACTACACTCTTTTCCTTACCCCTCCTGGTACCCCTTAGCTCTCTCTCTCTCTCTCTCTCTCTCTCTCTCTCTCTCTCTCTCTCTGTTACCCCTTAGCTCTCTCTCTCTCTCTCTCTCTCTCTCTCTCTCTCTCTCTCTCTCTCCTGCATCCTCGACCCCCAATCTCTCTCTCTCTCTCTCTCTCTCTTTGGAATCCTCACACCCACCAACCACCCCCTCCCAACTCCCTTTCCCACGCCCACCACTCCCACTCCCTATGCAGCCCCCCTTCCACCTCCCACTCCTCCACATGTTTTCAATTCCACGTGGCTATATATAATTCCTCTCATATTTTGTCACTTTTTAATATTTCTCTCTCGAGTTTAAGTGGGCAGTAGTGTTCGTAAATCTGGAGCAAATAATTCCAACAAACTATTCCATGCAACAGGCCACCATTATTTTTATTCATCTAGATCTGTTTCCTGGCATACTTTGGAGGAATCGAGGAGCTCCAATGTGCCAAGAGTAAAGCCTATATATACCCCCAGTTAACCTTTGCCTGCCTGAGCCGTGTTTTAACTTTGCTCTCTGTGGGTTTTACGATTTGCAAAAGAGGACACACACACACACACACACACACACACACCTCTACATACATACCCTCCACACATACACACACACACACACACACACACACACACACCTCTACAGTACATGCATTCCCTCCACACACACACACACACACACACACACACACACACACCTCTACATGCATTTCCTACACACATACACACACAGACACACACACACACACACCTATGTAATGCAATCAAAGACAATTTACATCAACAATTTTCAAAACTTATGCAACTTTTAAACACCAAATATAATTACAATGTGTATCTAAGGTTTTATTTCTTTGAAGGGAATCAGATACATTTTCGCCACATCAAAAAAATAAATGAATTATAGATTGTTAGTTATTTGTACTTCACGCCTATATCAACTTTAGAATGATCACTAAGCCAACGAAACTAAATTAAATGTTTCTATATAATTTTCTCATGTGTGTACAATCAAAGAAAAAACTCGTGTCGTGAAATCTGGTGAAAATAATTATATGGTAGAGGACTAACCATACATACTGGGCCTGAACGTTATACTGTGGTGGGGCTTTCATTATGTTTCACAAGGTATATTAAATCATTGGACAAGACAGCGACACGAGTTTTGTCTTTGATATGACTTCAACTGATTATGTGTTAAAAAGGTAGAAGTATGAAGCAAGAAACAACAGTACATATATATAAGTGTGTTATGTTTGAACGTAACTGAATCCTATTAATATTATACATAAACCCAAGTTGTAGGTCCAGGAAGCAATACATGTTTGGTAAGGATGGAGTAAGTAGGAAGGCAGGAACAGCTATAGTGTAAGTGTGTTATATGTTTGCATGTAACTAAATTCTTTCTAATATTCCATGCACATAAACCCGATCTGTTGGTCCAGGAAGCAATTCATGTGTAGTAAGGATGGAGTAAGTAGGAAGGCAGGAAGGAACAGTGTAAGTGTGTTATATGTTTGCATGTAACTAAATCCTTTCTAATATTCCATGCACATGAACCCGATCTGTTGGTCCAGGAAGCAATTCATGTGTGGTAAGGATGAAGTAAGTAGGAAGGCAGGACCAGTGTGAGTGTGAGTGCATGTGTTATGTTTGCATGTGTGAGGCGTCTGTATTTTCTCCAGTAATACCTATATTCAGTGCTGGGTGAAGAGAGGGCCGGGGAAGGGAGAGAGAGTGCCGGGGAAGGAAGGAGAGTGAAGGCCGAGGAAGGAAGGAAGAAGAGTGAAGGCCGGGGAAGGAGTGAGAGTGCGATGGAGGAAAGGAGAGTGAAGGCCATGGAGGAAGGGAGAGTAAGTGAGTGCCATGGAGGAAGGGAGAGTAAGTGAGTGCCATGGAGGAAGAGAGAATGAGTGAGTACCATGAAGGAAGGGAGAGTAAGTGAGTGCCGTGGAGGAAGGAAATTGGGACGAGGACCACTCACATTTACGAGCCAAGTACAGTACACAATATCCTTTATAAAACTTGGGCCAATCCAGTGTAGTAATAGTTGTAGCAGTAGTAGTAGTAGTAGTAGTAGTAGTGGTGGTGGTGGTGGTGGTGGTACTACTACTACTACTACTACTACTACTACTACTACTACTACTACTACTACTACTACTACTACTACTACTACTACTACTACTACCACCACCACCAATACTACAACACTCACAATCCCACCCTTCCATCACCACCACCACCACCACCACCAATACCCAACACCATACACACCACCCTTACACACATCCCCTGTCCCTCCCACCCACCCACATACATACATACCCACCTACCCCTGTCCCACCCACCCACCCACATACATACATCCCTGTCCCACCCACCAACCCACCTACCACACCCACTACCACCTAAACCTTTTATTATTATTATTATTATTATTATTATTATTATTATTATTATTATTACATACATCCCCTGTCCCACCCACCCACCCACCCACCACACCCACTACCACCTACATACATCCCTATCCCACCCACCCACCTACCCACCCACCTACCCCACTGACTGTCCAAGCCAATAATGGTCCTGAACTAACCTACCATCCCACAACAACTCCTAATTACCCCCATTAACCTTGCCCAATGACCGTGATTAGAGTGTGTTGGGGTGGTGAGGCGAGCAGCGATTACAGTGTGTGTCTACAAGTTTACACACCCTACACAAGAACACAACATTGGTGGTGGTGGTGGTATTGGTTGTGGTATTGGTGGTGATGGTGGTGGTGGTGGTAGTGGTGAGGGTGATGGTGGTGATGGTGGTAGTGGTAGTGGTGTTAGTGGTGATGATGGTGGTAGTGGTGAGGGTGGAAGTGGTATAGGGGTGGTGGTAGTAGCAGTGATGATGGTGGTCTTGTTGTTGATAGTAGTAGGCCTAGTAGTAGTAGTAGTAGTAGTAGTAGTAGTAGTTATAATTAAAATATATTGGTGAACACTTTGAATGAACACTTTTTAGCCTCTTTCCTTCGGGTTTAAGAGGAAACACATCCCTCTATGCACTACATCCCATATAAGAACGGCAATTTTGGAAGTGAAAAAATGTATATGACCTTTTTATTAATTTCACGGATTGTTCACTTTCCCGGAGGTGGTGTATGCTGTATTAGGAGAGAGAGAGAGAGAGAGAAGAGAGAGAGAGAGGGGGGGGGGGGGGTGATGGAGTATTGGGGTATAAAGGAGGCTAAATGGAGGTCTAGAAAAGGGTATAATGGGGAGACTTAAAAAGGAAAAAGGGTGTAAAGTGTAAAAAAAGCTATCTTTATCTCCGTCACCGTCATCATCAATACCACACCTCCTTTATTATACATTGTCACACACACACACACACACACACACACACACACACACACACACACACACACACACACACAAAACAGCCTATCAAATCAAATAAGCGAAGATTAAAAAACACAGGACCCTGATATTTCCCGAGGCATTTTTTTTTCTCTCTCTCTTTTTTTTCCGGCATGCTACACTGAGAGGCACAATAGAGGCATTACATCAAGTGCAGCAGGGTACTAAAGTACACTCCATTACAGTACACGTAACCCTGAGTCCTTCACAATCACAGTCCTCACACACGCCACCCACTGGGCATTCCTTGGCTTGGTAAATGTCCATGTTGCTAGGGGCATTACGCAGTCGTATCTCACGCCCACCTCTGAGCTTTATATCGCAACACACGAGGCAATATTCTCACTAACCCTGCGATCTGGCTGCCAGGATGACTCGCGAAGTCTATAATAGGAGTCGGAGGTCGTAAAATACTGTGGTAATCTTTGTGGATGTCTCACAGTCACAGGGAAGGGGTCACGAGCCTAATGTTTACCTCGCGTCTGCCACCTTGGAGCGCCAAAATGGTGGGTTGCTTCGGGTTTAATGTTCCGGCTGCACCTTCCATCATACTCGTAAGTGATATTGCATGTGGCCGGGTAAAGAAATAGTGGCCAAATTACCGGTATTAGCCTGAAATATCAACGGCATTACGGCCAGTTGGTTACATACTCCTTCGAGGTGCGTGTGCGCGTATAGGTGGCAACATGGCGGCTGGAAACCAAACAAAAGAATGACGACTGTAAACAAACCAACTGCTACCCCGCCAGGCCAGGAGACAATAGCACCGTTTATCCTGCCTGTAGCCAAGTTATAGCCAAATTACAGTGTCTCTCCCTCACTGTAACCCAAACATAATAAACAACACTCATGGTAATTCCACCCTCGATGGATAATTACGAGAGACAACAGACAACGAGTATTTACTTAAGTGATGTTTATTGTGGCATTACAGAGGCCTCGGCATGCAGAGAGAGAGAGAGAGAGAGAGAGAGAGAGACAGACAGACAGACAGAGACAGAGACACAGACAGACAGACAGACAGACAGGCAGACAAAAAAAAGAATAAACTGGGGAGGAAAAGGGGCAGAATAGAAAAAAATAGACTGAGGAGGAAGAGAGGCAAAGAAAAATATAAATAATCTGAAGAAAAAAAAGGTGAAACGTGAGAAGAGATATACATATAAACACTTACACAGTACAGTACACTTACACAGTACAGGTATACAGTACAGTACACTTACACAGTACAGGTATACAGTACACTCCTTCATTCCTCTTCAACCCTATTCTTCTTATTACCCTTTCCTCTTACTCTTCCACTGTCCACTTCTCACTATTCTTCCTTCCCCATCTTCTACTCTTTCTCTCTCTCCCTTCTTAATTAATATTCTCTTTCTGTTCATATTCTTTCTTCCTCTCTCTCTCTCTCTCTCTCTCTCTCTCTCTCTCTCTCTCTCTCTCTCTCACTTATTATTTTCCCTCTGTTCCCATTATTTCCTTCCCTCTTTATTCTCTCTTACCCTCATTATCCTCCTTCTGTTCCCCTTCCTTCCTTCCTTCCTTCCTTCCTTCTTCCTCTCGCTCTTTCCCCTTATATTATTCTCCCTCTATTTCCATTATTTTCCTTCCTTCCTCTTCACACCATTCTCTTTACCCCTTAAAATAAAACCTGCCCCCTTTATGCTTATGCCCCCCTTAGAAAATGTACCCCCCCCCCCTCTCTCTCTCTCTCCTCTCTCTCTCTCTCTCTCTCTCTCTCTCTCTCTCTCTCTCAGCCCCCGAACAGTACCTCCCTCTGCCCCCCCCCCCCCTGCTTCCCCCTCCCCATACCTCCCGCCCCCTCCCCTAATAGGTACCCTAGGCTAGTAATTATTAATATTATTATTATTATAGGGTGGGTAATTAAGGTTTCCCCTCCAGCATGTAATTAAGGAGTATAATTAGGCGATCAGGTTAATTATACCATATATGGGTAAAGTGTAAGAATATTGGGAATTAAGGACACGTGGTTAAATTCTCTCTCTCTCTCTCTCTCTCTCTCTCTCTCTCTCTCTCTCTCTCTCTCTCTCTCTCTCTCCTGTATATATTTGGTTCACTCTGTCAGTGTATGTATAAGTAATAATAATAATAATCGGTTTATTTTCCTCTCTCTCTATACATATATTTTTTCTTCTCTCTCTGTCAGTGTATGTATCAGAAAATAATATTCGGTAAATTTTCCTCTCTCTCTCTCTCTCTCTCTCTCTCTCTCTCTCTCTCTCTCTCTCTCTCTCTCTCTCTCTCTCTCTCACACACACACATATTATATTGGTGATATTTGATCTGGATATTGCAAGAGGATGGAAACTCTAAGTCTTTACATTATATTATTACAGTGAGATGTAGGAAGGAAGAAAGGAAGGAGGGAGGAAGAAGAAGGGAGAAGGGAGTTGGGAGGGAGGAAAAAGAAGGAAGAAAGTGGGAGTTGGGATGATGAAGGAGGGAAGTGGGAGAAGACAGTATATAAGAAGGAGAAGGGAGAAAGGATAAACAGAATATAAGAAGGAGAAGGGAGAAAGGAAGAAGGGAGGAACTAGGAGAAAAATAAGAGAGAGAAAGAGGTGAGGAGAAAATTAAGAAAGAAAGGAAAGAAGGACGAAAGGAGGAGAGAGGAGGAAGGACGGAGGGAAGAGAGAGGAGGAAGGACGGAGGGAAGAGAGAGGAGGAAGGACGGAGGGAGGAGAGAGAATGAAAGACGGAGGGAAGAGAGAGGAGGAAGGACGGAGGGAAGAGAGAGGAGGAAGGACGGAGGGAAGAGAGAGGAGGAAGGACGGAGGGAGGAGAGAGAATGAAAGACGGAGGGAAGAGAGAGGAGGAAGGAGGAAGATAGGAGGAAAAAGAAAGCAAGAAAGAAAGAGATGATGAAGAGGAGGCTGCATGTGAAAGAGATTCATCCTTCTCTCAGATCATCGATTCATCTTTTGTGATTTAAAAGGGAGGAGCCTCTCGCCCCCCCCCCCTCCTTTCCCCACCCTTGTGTTCACCCCTCCCCCTCCTGATTCCCCCTCCCCCTCTCTATTCCCTCTCTCCTCCTCCCTCTCTCTATTCCTTTTCACTATCCCCATACCCTCTTCTCCCCCTCCCCTCCTCTCTTCCTTCCCATCCACATCCCCCTTCTCCCCATCCATTTCCACCCTCCCCATCCCGTCTTCTCCCCCTGCCCCATACCCTCTCCTGTACTCCCCCATCCTCTCCCACTTTCCCCATCCCCTCTACCCCCCTACTGAGCCCCCTTCCCCACCCCTCCCTCCCCCTCAGGAATCAGTAGCCTTCAATTCCTCCTCAATATACATGTTGTGGAGGAATCAAAAGCCTTCAATTCCTCCTCAGTATACGTGTTGTTTTGTGGTAGAGAGTGGAGTAATCAGTAGTCTTCAATTCTTCCTCTGTATACGAATTATGGTTCCCTCATTTCTTTGCCAATGAAAACACACACACACTCCTCCCCTTCCATGTATAGTACCTCATTATTATTCCTGTTTCTCATTCCTCTCTTTTATTTCTCCTTCTTTCTCATTCGTTTCTTTCATTTCTCCTTTTTTCTCATTCGTTTCTTTCATTTCTCCTCCTTTCTCGTTCGTTTCTTTCATTTTTCCTTCTTTCTCATTCGTTTCTTTCATTTCTCCTTCTTTCTCGTTCCTTTCTTTCATTTTACCTTCTTTCTCATTCGTTTCTTTTTCATTCCTCTCTATTTCATTTCCTCTCGTTTATTTCTCATTCCTCTTTCTCATATCCTCTCTCTCATTTATTTCTCTTTCCTCTCTCTCATTTTTTGCCATTGTTCTCTTTCTCATTCCTCTCTCTCTCATTCCATTCTTTCTCATTCCTTTCTCCCATCACTGTCTCTCATTTTTTTTCTCATTCCTCTCTATCTCATCACTCTCATTTTTATCTCATTCCTCCCTTTCTCATTCCTCTCTCATTTCTCCCTTCTTTCTAATTCCTCTCTTTCATTTCTTCCTTCTTTCTAATTCCTCTCTTTCATTTCTTCCTTCTTTCTAATTCCTCTCTTTCATTTCTCCCTTCTTTCTAATCCCTCTCTTTCATTTCACCTTCTTTCTAATTCCTCTCTTTCATTCCTCCCTTTCTCATCCCCTCCTTTCTCATTCCTCTTTCATTTCTCCCATTCTCATTCCTGTTTCTCATTCCCCTTCATCTCATTCCACTCCATTGTACTGTACTTCGTGGTCCCTTCCTTCATTCTCCTCCTCCTCCTCCTCCTCCTCTTTATTGTTTCTCCTCTTCATCTACTCCTCTTGTTCCTCTCGTCGACCCACTCACTAAGACAACATTGTTTATTTTTTCTCCCTCTTTTTTTTTTATCTTTTTTTTCAACTTCGGGACTGGACTGTATAGGCTGTCAGATTATTGAGTGAAATTTTGATATGTAACTATTAGCCTAAACAGAAATGGATGTGTGTGTGTGTGTGTGTGTGTGTGTGTAGGTGATGTCAAGTGCATCCATTAAGCAGATGTGTGTGTGTGTGTGTGTGTGTGTGTGTGTGTGTGTGTGTGTGTGTGTGTGTGAAATCGTCTCAATAATACAAATAGGTAATCAGTTTCGTACCACAGCCAGGAGGAATCAGTAGCACTCCAATTTGCCAAGAGGAGACGATTTTTGGTAGTACATTAGAGTGACTTAATTCCTCCAAAGTATGTCAGGAAACAGGACCAGATGAACAAAAATCATAGTGGCCTGTTGTTGCTTGGAATAGTTTGGAGGAATCAGTAGCACCAGATTAACCACCAACACTGTGCTGGCCCCTACCTCCCTGCCTCGTGTCCCTGATCAGGTGTAGGGGTTAGTGGGGGCAGGGGGAAGGGAGGGGCAGGGGCAGGGGTGGGGCAGAGTCCTTCAGTATTCTAAGTATGAGTTACAGTACCTAACCTTTATGGACTAACAAATATAGAATCATTTTTTCTCGTGAGTTTTCGTGTATATTTTGTTGTGTAGGTTGTGACTGGAATTGGTCGTTGTAGAAAATGGATAGATTTCCTTAAATATTTTACGGTGTTTCTATTATATACTTTAGAGAAATCAAAGTGTTCTAATGTAACAAAAGTGTAAATGCAATGTACACTGTAGACGCGAAATATATTATACTCAGTCGGACTATAAGGAAGAATTATTTCCTAGTTCCCTCTTCCTATTATATATATATTGGGCGAAAATGTACCGGCTCACTCATCTATTTACTTAACTTATCTCCAAGTATAATACAATTTAGGACAAAATTCAACAAATAAAATACACAACTAACTACTTATCAACGACATATATAAACACGATACATGTATACACGAAACATATTTATACAATCATAATACTAAAAGGAGTGAAATCTGTATGACCCCCTAATCTGTACCACCCCCTAATCTCGTATACATCATTGATTGGAACACATGGAACTCAGCCAATCCTGTAGCCAGTAAAGGAGGCGTAACCCCTAAAGCGTGAGTCATTCTCGTAAAGGAATCCCTGAGCCAGATACACGTAAACAATATCATTCTTATGGAGTCTAATAATGATAGTGTTGGCTCCTGTACCGTAACCATAGTATTGGGCTTCTGTTGACACCACACGTTGTCTGTTTCTCATCAAGTCCAGTCTGTGAAGGAAGGGACAACAATGTGGTATTTTTATTATTATTATTATTTACAAAAGAATAGTACAATAGTCTGTATGTGGAGTCAACAACGTGGTATTATTATTATTTTTATTATTATTATTATTATTATTATTATTATTATTATTATTATTATTATTATTATTATTATTATTATTATTATTTACTAAAGGATCGTACAATAATCTGTATGTGGAGTCAACAATGTGGTATTATTATCATTATTATTATTATTATTATTATTATTATTGTTGTTATTATTTACAAACGAATAGTACAATAGTCTGTATGTGGAGTCAGCAATGTGGTATCAATATTATTATTATTATTATTTACCAAAGGATCGTACAATAGTCTGTATATGGAGTTAACAACGTCGTGTTATTATTATTATTATTATTATTATTATTATTTACATGCCAGTCTGAGGAGCCAATGACATGATAGTATTTACAAAGGGATCGTACAGTACATACAAACAAACAGTCCACCATCTTGAATGTCAATTGTTTTACATCAAGGGAAAAAAGTATACAGAAATAATTACAAATGAGTTGCTTAGATAATGAGTGGTTACATACACGAAAATAATTACAAATGAGTTGCTTAAATAATGAGTGGTTACATATACGAAAATAATTAAAAATGAGTTGCTTAAGTAATGAATAGTGAGTAATGCCAAAGAAATGAGTGGTTATACATAAGAAAATAATTACAAATGAGTTACCCAAGTAATAAATGGTTATATACATACGAAAATTATTACAAGTGAGTTTGCAAATTAATGAGTAATGCCAAAGTAGGGTGAATGTTGTGTTACCTGGCTCTTCCGTGTAGTGGAGACACAGCGTGGATAGAGAAGAAATAAAGTCCAGGACAATGACACCTAAAGTAACCACCAGTGTGATTAAATCCTGGACCCTCACTGGACAATACCTGTACCGTGGATACAAAAAATACAAAGGAATACAAATTAAGTCTACCAGAAACAGGTCGATTTATGGGGGGGCTGGAAGGGGGTATGGAGGAATGGTGTTGTTTTGTTTTTGTTGTTGTTGTTGTGTGTGTGTGTGTGTGTGTGTGTGTGTGTGTGTGTGTGTGTGTGTGTGTGTGTGTGTGTGTGTGTGTGTGTGTGTGTGTGTGTGTATGTATATATGTGTGTGTGTGTGTGTGTGTGTGTGTGTGTGTGTGTGTGTGTGTGTGTGTGTGTGTGTATTATTTTATTTTATAGTATAGTAGTTATGCTCTATTATTCTTTTAGTCTATCTTGCAAAATAAACCAGCACCCTCATTAAAGGTGTGTGTGTGTGTGTGTGTGTGTGTGTGTGTGTGTGTGTGTGTGTGTGTGTGTGTGTGTGTGTGTGTGTGTGTGTGTGTGTGTGTGTGTGTGTGTGTGTGATAGGTATAATGCTATATTGTATATTATTATATATATAATTTCGTCTGGCGAATTAAGTTGTGCCTGTACCGATATTTGAACCACACATGTGAATAAAATATATGAACTCTGACCTTATCATAAGTGACCTGGCTTGACCTTATCATAGATGACCTGGACTGACATTATCTCCTGGACTGACTTTATCACAGATGACCTGGACTGACCTTATCATAGAGGACCTGGACTAATCTTATCACAGATGACCTGGACTGACCTTATCATACAATAATTAACCTAGTCAAACCTTATCACAGATGACCTGGACTGACCTTATCATAGAGGACCTGGACTCCATTGACACCAGCCTTCCTGTGGAGGTAATGTGCCCTCGCTACAGAAAAGGCAACAATACCACCACAATCTTCTCCTTCACCCTTCCTTTCTCCATTTTCCCCATCACCCTTCCTTTCTCCTCCTTCTCCCTTCCTTTCTCCTCCTTCTCCTTCATCCTTCCTTTCTCCATCTTCTTCACCCTTCCTTTCTCCATCTTCTCCTTCACCCTTCCTTTCTCCTCCTCCTTCACCCTTCCTTTCTCCTCCTTCTTCTTCACCCTTCCTTTCTCCTCCTCCTCCTTCTCCGACTCCTTCTGTGACATTTTCTCCCTCACTGGCTTCATCACTCTCCGTTTCACTCTTCGGGTTGTTATCATTAAGTTGGTTTACATGTCCTGTGGCAATAAAATCATCAGTGTTAGTTGGGTAATACACTCTGGGTTCATTGGAGTGCCTTATTAATTCCTCCAAAGTACAATAATTATATGCCATGCAGGAAACAGGACCAGATGAACAAAAATAATGGTGCTCTATGGCCCCTGTCGACTTTATGTTATACAGTTCATGTTAGTATTTTGACATGGGTAACAATATGGTAATGGAAGGACATCATTGGTGGTTTAAATCTGATTTGTATATTTGAGGGAAGTGAAATGGTGAAAAGGAAAAGGAAGGAAAGTGAAGGGAAGGAAGGAAGGGGAAATGAAATGAAGGAAAGAGAAGGAAAGTTAAATAAAGGGAAGGGTAGGAAAGTTAAATAAAAGGATGGGAAGTGAATGGAAGAGATGGGAATGTAAGGGAAGTGTGTGTGTGTGTGTGTGTGTGTGTGTGTGTGTGTGTGTGTGTGTGTGTGACCTTGAGGGAGTAGTATGTAAGGTGTACAGTTGTGAAGTACTGTCATGCCTGTGTGTGTGTGTGTATGTGTGTGTAGTAGTAGTAGTAGTAGTAGTAGTAGTAGTAGTAGTAGTAGTAGTAGTATGGGTGTACCGTTGTGAAGTACCGTGATGCCTGGGTACTCTGGTGACAGGTGGTGGTTGGGTAGTACAGGTCCCCCCAACACCGACTCCACAGGGTTGTAGTCAGGAAGGGGCGCAGATATGGTCCCCGCCCCTACCACCTACAACAACAACAATAACAACAACATAAAATAACAATAACAATAACAACAACAGAATATATAATTTAATGGGGTAACTTAATAATAATAATAACAACAATAACAACAACGACAACAAAAGTGAATACCTGTAACTTAATAAATACATAACTAAATAACTAATTAAATAAATAAATAAAATACACCAAAAAATGAAAGCTTTATTTTTTGTGATACCTTAGCGATGGTGTTGACGTAGTGATCTTGGTGTTCTTCGGGCGACACCTCCTCAGGGAAGAGTTGCTCCAGGTCATGTGGCCACTCCTGTAGATCAGACCCAGACTCCACCAGGAAGCCGGGTACGAACTGGGCCCCGATGATCCCCAGTACACACCACCATACCACACACACCACTACACACTGGTACACCAAGGATAAACTAAATAAGGTGTTGATATCACTACACACCACACACACACACACACACACACACACACACACACACACACACATCACTACACACTGCTACACCAAGGATAGACTATAAGTAAGGTGTTGATATCAGTACACACCACCACACACACACACACCACTACACACTGCTACACCAAGGTTAGACTAAATAAGGTGTTGATATCAGTACACACCACACACCACTACACACTGCTACACCAAGGATGGACTAAGTATGGTGTTGATATCAGTACACACAATGGAAGTACACCCTAATCAGTACAACACACATACAGCTCACACTTCCTTCCGTTCCCACCCCTTTCCTTCACTTCCCTTCTATTTTTTTCATTTCACTTCCTTTCTCTTCCCTTCCCTTCCCTTCCCATCTCTGCACTTCAAGTTTCATCTCTAAACTTAATTTCCCTTCCCTTCCCATCTCTCCCCTTCCCTTTCCTTCCCTTCCCATTTCCACTTCACTTCACTTCCCTTCCCTTCCCATCTCTCCCTTTCACTTCACTTCTCTTCCCTTTCCTTTCCATCTCTCCACTTCACTTCCCTTACCTTCCCTTCGCTTCCCATCATTCTTCAACCCTTTCCAGCACTATTCCTTCCTACAACTTGCCTCCTATATTTTAACAGACTTATTATTCTCCTCTAGTTTATACGGTCATTCCTTTCTCTCTCTTTTGAACGCAACCACCACCACAATTCCCAAAATCTTTAAGGGGAGATTCTGTTGTTGGTAAGTTGGAAGGCTACTGATTCCTCTTAACTATGCCAGAAATCAGATGCCCTCAATGGTACTAATAGAGGATGTGTTGTTTCGTGGCATAGTTTGGAGGAATCACAGACCTTCCAATTCACCAACAATAGAATCTCCCATTATAAGGCGAGTCTTCCTCCACGATAAATTGGAGGACTATTGATTCCTCCAAACTTTAAATGCCACAAAATAGATCCCAAATTAATAACAATAAGGTCGTCTGTTTCTTAACATATAAATGATTAATAGTTTGAAGGAATCAGTCTCCCTCTAAAACACCAACCAACAAGAGATTCATCCTTCCCTTAATTAATACCCCACATCATAGTTTTGGAACATGTGCCGAGGTAAACAAACAGCTTCATAAAGACGTAATTACTTACACTATTCGGACCTGGGACTCTCATCACAACAGACAGCACCAAATGTATACTGATCACACCCTGCACTTTATATCCACACTCTGTTTTATGTCCACAGCGTCCGTGAGGTGAAGACTGGAGTTGGTGTGTTATTTAATTTTTTCTATTTTCTCCGTGGGGGATGTGAGGGGATAAAGTGTCCAGACATTAGTGAGCAATACTGTACTGTACTGTTCTATAGAGCCAGTGGTGTGTTTATTATGTGAGTGTGTTGTTGTGTCTGGTGTTGATGATAAAGTGTGTGAGCAAGTGCAGGGATTAACAGACCATGCAGCTTGCACACACACTCTCTCTCTTACGTTCTCCTACTACTTCTTCACTTTATTCTAACACCGGTGCATATATATACTGCCTCTTCCTACTCCTCCACCTCCTCACCCTTCATGGTTCCCAACTTCGCTAAAAATGTGTGATCGCATTTTACATCACCACGACTCATGTTTACAGATATACACGCACTACATAATATTATCATACACGTCACATGTATCTGCTTGCGTATGTGTGGTCATTATCACATACATATGACACATAAGGACTTAAAATTCTAAACAGAGGTGGATGGAAAAGTGGTGTATATTTGAAACTGGGCAACTCAGCTAGACAATGAGAAGGGGAAGAAGGGAAGTGGGTAAAGAGGAAATGACAGGTACAAAGCTAGGGTCACGACTCTCACGCCTCTGTTCTGAATTGAGAAAGGGGGGTATTACATAGGGAGAGGGGGATAAGAAGGAAGAGGAGTAGGTGGGGGAAGGGGTAATGGAGAGAAAATATAATAGAGGATGTAGTTATGGAGTTATACTGTACACGAAGAAGATTGAATAGGGAAAGGAAGGCTAGAGAGAGTGTCGAGGAGGAAGGAATTAAGGGAATACAAAGGACCTTCAAACAGCAACAGATATTTTGGTTATTAGACTAGATAATGAGAATGACAATTGGGAAACAGAGGAAGTAAGTAACGAAGGAAAGTTGGAAATGAAGTGTGAGGTGGGTTAGTAGGGCAGTAGGTAAAGCAGGAACACACACACACACACACACACACACACACACACACACACACACACACACACACACACACACACAGCTTTAACACTAATACACACACACCGTTTTAACACACGCACACACACGTGATCTACATTTTATAATATTGTATAAAGAAGAGACAATGTCAAAAAAAAAAAAAAAAAATCACCAGAATAGTTTAAGCAAAAAGAAAACCGTATAGTTTGTCCTGCATCGCTCCATTTTCTCTGACTATAGGTATCGTAACCATGACAACGTATGTAAACAACTTGAACACACTTTACTCGGCCTCCTTTGCTGACGGTGGAAGTGTGGTGGGGAGAACAACACCAACAACAAACACAACAACACTTACACAACTTTGTCTTAGTGGCGGCTATTACTTGCAGTGTGTGTGTGTGTGTGTGTGTATGTGTAAGGTCCATTAGTCTGGGGTTCCTTGTTTACAGTCTGTGTGTGTGTGTGTGTGTATGTGTGTGAGGTCCATTTAGTCTGGGGTTCATTGTTTACAGTCTGTGTGTGTGTGTGAGAGAGAGAGAGAGAGAGAGAGAGAGAGAGAGAGAGAGAGAGAGAGAGAGAGAGGTTCATTTAGTCTGGGGTTCGGTTCATTGTTTACAGTCTGTGTGTGTGAGAGAGAGAGAGAGAGAGAGAGAGAGAGAGAGAGAGAGAGAGAGAGAGAGAGAGAGAGAGAGAGGTTCATTTAGTCTGGGGTTCATTGTTTACAGTCTGTGAGAGAGAGAGAGAGAGAGAGAGAGAGAGAGAGAGAGAGAGAGAGAGAGAGGTCCAATTAGTCTGTGATTCTGTCTTCTGTAATCTAGTGGGTGTTACGGGTTCAACTCAGTCTGTATAAGATGTTAGACAAGGATGGCACTCTTGGTGGTGGTGGTGGTGTGGGTGGTACGGGAATACAAACACACACATCCTCCACCATCACCACCACTAAACCCACTCCAGGCTTCACCCCTACCAACAACAATAACAACAATAACAATAAACACACTCCAGTCTTCACCCCTACCAACAACAAGAACAACAACAACAACAACAAACCCACTCCAGTCCTAACCAACAACAACAACAACAACAACAACAACAACCACAACAACAACAACAACACTGGAGCCATTAGTCCAGGAGCAATCAAGAATGGCATAAGCTTAGCATGGGCGGCGACGGGGTGTGGAGGAGGAGGAGGAGGAACAGGAGGAGGAGGAGGAGGAGGGCGTGGTGGTGGTGGTGGTGGTGGAGGGGGCATGGGTGAGGATGGTGTGGGTGTGGTGGTGGTGAAGGTGGGTGCTACAGGAGGGACAGTGAGGATGGCTAACGTGCTGGATTTTCTACTGACGGCTGCTCAACTTCACAGGGTCGCAGCTGATACTACAAACAAGGCAAGTACTCTTTAATTAATATATATAATTTGAGGAATGAGTTTCTCCAGAATTACAACCATCACCACTGTACTATCCCAATTAGCAACACCTCGATCTCAACCATTATTTTGTCCCTCAGGTTCGCTCGGGAGGAAGAATACTACGAGGCTCTGGAGGTCACGAAAGTCAGTCTGGAGGAGGTCGGGGAAACTCCACCTCCACCACCACCACTACCAACACCAATACCACCACCACCACCACTACCTCTTCCTCCTCCACCACCGTCCTGCCTTCAGCCTCCACCACTTGGACTCGTCTGCTGGACAATCCTGCCTCCTCTACTCAAGATGGCAC
>JAWQEG010001952.1:0-48208 GCA_033782935.1 Petrolisthes cinctipes
CACACATACACACACACATACAGAGAGAGAGAGAGAGAGAGAGAGAGAGAGAGAGAGAGAGAGAAAGAGAAAGAGAGAGAGAGTTAGAGTTAGAGTTAGAGAGAGAGAATCATGTAGGACAATAGATAGAGAAATACGGTGACAGACAAGAGGTTAAATAATGATGGTGTTATGAGACAGGTATAGTGACGTAACCCACACACATTATTAGGCTTCGGTGCCTTCGTCAGACAGGTTACATGGAAAAAAGGAAAAGGAGGAAAGGAGGGAGAGAGAGAGGCAAAGAAAAGACAATATCCTCCTCACGATAATTTTATAAGCTAGTAAGGAGTGGGAAAGGATATGTGGACAGTGCTGTGTGTGTGTGTGTGTGTGTGTGTGTGTGTGTGTGAGAGAGAGAGAGAGAGAGAGAGAGAGAGAGAGAGAGAGAGAGAGAGAGAGAGAGAGAGAGAGAGAGAGAGAGAGAGAAGAGAGAGTGTGTGTGTGTGTGTGTGGACAGTGCTGTGTGTGTGTGTGTGTGTGTGTGTGTGTGTGTGTGTGAGAGAGAGAGTCTGTGTGAGTGTGTGTGTGTGTGTGTGTGTATGTATGTGTGTGTGTGTGTGTGTGTGTGTGTTGTGTTTGCATCAATGAGGAGGTGTGGTGGTGATGGTGGAGGTGTAGGTATTTCTGGTATTACGTCTGCTGTTTAACATCTCTGACTCACCCTCTTCCTCTCACATACATACATACATACATACATACATACACCTGGTTATCAACAACATACACAGATAAAGATGTCTTCCCTCTATAGCTGGCTGAGGGAGCAAAACAGTATAAACTTTATTTTTTTATATATACTTACCTGGAGAAAATATATTGGTGTGACAGTAATGTATATCTGGTGTGACAACGGTGTGACATTGATGGGTGATGGTATGACAAGGATATGACCCCAGTGTGAGAGAGAGAGAGAGAGAGAGAGAGAGAGAGAGAGAGAGAGAGAGGAGAGAGAGAGAGAGAGAGAGAGGTGGTCGAGTGTTAACAAGGGAGGACTGAGATATGAGAGATTTGGTGAATGAATGGCTGGTCGTGAATGAATGAGTGAATGAGTGAATGAATGGTAGGACTTGTGAATGAACGACAGTGCATGAATGGGCTGCCGTGAATGAATGAGTGAGTGACGGAAGCTGTTTGTTGTCCTGTTGTCGGTATGTTAGTTGGGGTGGTGGTATAGTCTAGCTCTCTCTCTCTCTCTCTCTCTCTCTCTCTCTCTCTCTCTCTCTCTCTCTCTCTTCTAATATATAAAATGGCAAAATAATTATGTGTATGTTCACTACTCTTACACACACACACACACACACACACACCCTACTAACCCACAGGAAAGGGAGTGAATGGAAGGAAATATTTTACCCTCGCCTTCAACCATTTAATATAATCTTGGTCTGAGTTAATCGTGCATTGAATTGTCACTGTTCATGTTGTTGTCTTGTCATTATGTTTCTTTCCTCGTGCACTCTCCTGTTGTCATGGATTTTCTCCTATATATAATTATAATTGCCGGAGGTGCTTGCTTAGTTTTCTTTCATGGTGACGTCACTGAGGAAAGAAGGGCATTCATATTTTACAACGATATACAGGTGAAGAGTAAATAGGTGGAAGTGGACATACAGCCTGCCTTGAATGTACTGTTTATACAAGCTTTCTTAAACTTTACACACACACACACACACACACACACACACACACACACACTCTCTCTCTCTCTCTCTTTCACACACACACACACACACACACACACACACACACCATGTATTTTAACCCTGCATACCTTCTCGTGAATCCATCTTACGTACACCACCACCTACACATACACACACACCCACGTGTCTATATTCTCCCTCCCCTCACCCTCTCTACCCTCACACCTTCACGTGGAGCAGTATTACAGTTTCTGGGAACTTGAGGAAAATTGTCTTGCAGATTACACGCTAAACATAAAAAGTGTAATGATTTAGTTAACTCATTCATGAACTACGGTAGCCCCACCTCTCCTTCCTTGCCCACCTCTACCACCCTGACCCACCTTTCCCACCCTTACCAACCTTTCCCACCCTGATCCACCTCTCCTTCCTTGCCCACCTCTCCCACCCTGACCCACCTTTCCCACCCTTACCCACCTCTCCTTCCTTGCCCACCTCTTCCACCCTGACCCACCTTTCACTCTAACCCACCTCTCCTTCCTTGCCCACCTCTCCCACCCTGACCCACCTTTCCCACCCTGACCCACCTTTCCCACCCTGACCCACCTTTCACTCTAACCCACCTCTCCTTCCTTGCCCACCTCTCCCACCCTGACCTACCTTTGACTCTAACCCACCTCTGGCATACTTATTAATTAATATTGACCCACCACACCCCCTGACCTACCAAGCACACTGACCCATTAATCACACTGACCCACCTCCCAAACTGCATGACCTTCCATTCTCCTCTCATACTAACCCATGCATCTCCGAGACATTTAATTGACCTAACATCCACACTGACCTATACCATCCACAATGACCCATCTTTCATACTGACCTATCATTCTCTTTACACACTGACCTACTTTTCATACTGACCTATCATTCTCTTTACACACTGACCTACTTTTCACCCTAACTTATCATTCTCTTCTCATACTGACTGACCCATCAATCACACTGTCCCACTTGCACACAGTCGGTCCTCTCACTCTGCTTCACCTCTTGTTTATCTCCTTAAAACATAATCTTCTCTTCGTCTAAAGTGCCCTTCACAATGTCTATCTATGTCTAAAATGCTAATGTCCCTAGATAACCGAGTTTCCTTGGTATAGTTTAACATGAGAGAGGAAAGTTGGACAGAGTAAGATTATAGGAATGAATAGCAAGCGAAACTGAGCAAAGTAAAATTACGTGTATGAAATAGGAAGTGCATGAAACAGGATTGCATGGGAAAACAAAATATATATCTGCTCGGCCAAATGTTGCATCATTGGGCACAAGACTCCCCCCCCCTCCCCCTCATACGGGTCTTGGCCAGCCTCTGACGTCACTATACCAACACTACGTGACTGCCCCTGCCAGCCAATGTGGTGTAACAGATCATCTATGGCCCAGGAAGATGATGCAATGGAGATGAAGGTAAATAATTATACAGTACGGAATGAAATGGTTGGATGGATGCACTATACGTAAACGTGGTTGGTTAATAATACTGACCAACTTGACTAGGTTTCACATCAAGATGCTAAAAGAAAATGATGGTAAATATAGATACTGCATAGAGAGAAATGGGTGGATGCACTGTAAGTAAACGTTTCTGACCAAGGAAGGTGATGTAAGAAAATGATGGTAAAAATAGATACTGTATAGAGAGAGAGAGGCGGGTGGATACTCTGTCTAAGATGAACGTTTCTGACCAAGGAAGGTGATGTAAGAAAATGATGGTAAATATATATACAGTATAGAGAGAGAGAATTGGATGGATGCACTGTCTAAGGTGAACCTTTCTGAGTAGCAAAGGTGATACAAGAAGATTATGGTAGATATATAAATTATACTGTATAGAGAGAAGTAGCTAGAGAGAAGTGAAGTGGGTGGATGCATTGTCTAAGGTGAACGTTTCAGGGTAGCGAATTAAGGTGATACAAGAAGATGAGGTTAAATCTAGGTTGTATGGTGTTCGTATACTGTACGTTTTGGCCTCGTGGTACATATTGGCTGTACGTATTTCTGTATATAAGAATCTGAGCTACCAAATGTTTAGACTTTTTTTGCCATGGTGTTGCTTTTGTGTGTGTGTGTGTGTGTGTGTGTGTGTGTGTGTGTGTGTGTGTGTGTGTGTGTTCTTGCTTCATAAAAAAAAAAGGAATCTCCACCATTGTTAGTTCATATCCAGTCACGTAGTAAAGTTTATAGCATATAGGATCACCTGACTGAGGGATGGATAAGCCTGTTAGGGGGAGAGGGGGGGTGGGAATATTGGTGGAGTTAGAGGTCTGCTGGTGGTGCTTCGTGGTTCACATTGGGGAAGGAGAGGGTTCCACACAATTGCTCGGGGATCTACTTTTACTTAAGGGGGTGCGGGAGTAGGGGACAGGCTTGGGGGGGGGGGGTTAGGGGGGTGCGGGAATAGGGGACAGGCTTTCTACCCCCCCCCCCAAGCCTGTTCCCCTATTCCCGCACCCCCCCAGTCCCCCCCCCCCCCCAAAGCCTGTCCCCTACTGTGGTGCCTGCCGTTCGTCTATGGTCAGAAATTACGTGTACCGAGTGTACCGAGTTCCTGAAACGATTGAAAAGCACTTAAGGGGATATTCTCTTTGTGGTAAACTGGAAGGCTACTAGCTGATTCCTCCTAATTATACCAGAAAATAGACGCCCTCAATGGTGGTATAGCCTACTAATAGGGGATCTGTTTTGTGATATAGTTTGGAGGAATCAGCAGAGACCTTCCATTTCACCAACAAAAGAATCTCCCTTTAATAATAACAACTCGAGTGACAACCCAGGTCCATCATCTCAACCATTTTCAACCATACACAATCACACTTACACCATCTACAGTACAGTTTGTGGACATATGAAACAGACACACCTGAAATAGATATGGATGAGACGCTGTGTGTAGAGGCGACGTGTTCTATTCTATACTTAATAAGGGGCCACGTTTGAGGTGTGTCTGTTTTCTGTGTCTGCAACTGTACATCATTATCTACAGGTTAGAATTTAGTTTGTATTCCTGTGCTTTCTAATAATGATGTCAACGTTTACCAATTATAATTATGGTTTGGTGTAATTATGTTTCCTAATAAAAAGATCTCAGTAGCTTTAACATTATCAGCTGATCTTGTGAAGAAATTTTTAGTATGTTATTGAATGAAAGGTGAGCCGGGAAAGTGGGCGAAGGAATTATGCAAATGAAAGTTTAAGTGAGGGTGGGTGTAAGAGTTATGAGTGGATGGGTAGAGGTGAATGATAGGCTGTACTTGAGTAATGGATGTAGAGTCTAAGTAATACTAGGCCATACGTTAATGGTGTTTAGTTACTTGGCCTGCAAAGAGTTACATGCTACTACAACCCTCTTTTACCCACCACAACCCAACCTAAACTTCCGAACCTGTTAATTAACCAACCACTGAAGTAACGTTTCTGTTTTCGATTCCTGTTCGTTTGAGGTAACTAGAATAACATTTGTATAGTAAAGTGCCAACGTGAGATAGCAGCTGTGATTTTTTTATGTAAACATGATCAATCAATTTTAATTATGTTTGTCATGGGTGGCCGACAAGATCACAATGAGCGAAAATAGCTGCACCGTCGACACATATACAACAGTTCTTGATCATCAACTAAAGAATAACAATGATTCCTTGCAATTTTCCCTTCACAGCCACGAATGCACAGCTTTGCCCTTTCTGTTGCCTTGAATTAAAGAAATTATTCTCAAAATATAATTTGCCATTTGGTTTTTCAATCATATTTTCAGTACTTGAATAATATGAAACATTTAAATGCACCATTAGGTAGCCTACTATCAAAGACAAAACTCGTGTCGTGAAAATTGGTGAAAAAATATATGGTATAGGTCTGACGAACCAAACAGGGGCACGAACATTACTGTGGTGGGGCTTTCATAAGTTTCACGAGTTACATCAAATCACCGGACAAGACAGCGACACGACTTTTGTCTCTGATAGACAGTACACTACAATGTTTCGTCTAGCGGCTAGTCCAAGACGGGCCGAAACGTTGTATACAGTCATCTCTGTTAATTATACTTTTCGGAGCTCACGTACATCTTTTTTTTTTACCAAATTATTAATTCATTATTAAAATAATTTACTATTTATATAAAAAAGAAAGGAAAGTTTTATTCAGTAATTTTTGTTAAGTGATTTGAGCACTTGCGAAGCCTAATGAGTTCCGAAACCCAAACAAAGTTGTAGGATCTGCCAAACTCAGTCAGTGTTCAGGATCTGTGGATAGAGGCAATACAGATAGGCCACTGGGAGTGAAGTGTTTTGCTGTCAAAGCAGTAATTGTTTACCATCTGGAAAGACACAGAAAATATCAGTCACTGTATACAAAACAGAGATATCTGGTGTAAAATTGTACCAACAGTGGATTCGTGATACTGTAGGTTATTTGGATCGTATAGTTAATTAACAATTTCCAGTGACATAACAATGGTTATTCCAGCAAACAATGCCAAAACTGGCTACTACTACATGCGAATGTGTTCTGAAGGTGAGATACATTATACTGAGTTAGTATTTCAGCATATTTTATTTGAAAGAACTTTATCTGCATGTTGGGCTACGGTACTGTACCTAATATTATGTATACCGCTATGCACATTGTTTAAAATATGTTTATATTATTGATCATTATTCTACGTCTACCTATACAAGACTAAACTTTAAGTTTGATTTAGTTGTCTAAGTGTTCAAGAAAATTTAAGTTGTATAATGAAGTAGAAATTGTAGAAAGAGGTATAAGCATATTATTGTGGAGGCTTACCAAACAAGTTCAACCAACTAGTAATTTCCAAGCTAATATAACATTACATATGATGGAAACTATTACAAGTTGTTAACCATAAACATCATATTCTTCAAGTATAGGTATTACGAACTCTTGTAATCCAGTAAACACGATGACATGCCTGAAATACCGTAAGCTAGGATATCCGGTTGACCCCCCAGCAATGCATTCTTTGGGCAATAGTTTCTCCCTTTTCTTATCAAAGTTTAAACATCCTCTTCCTCTCTATATGGCATGTTTGAATCTAACACGTCATTCTTACCTCTCTCTTTGTGACGTGTAGGGGTGAAGTGTTGTTTTTAGTATATTATCAAAAGTAGGTGGGTATGTCAAATATTTTCCCTGCTATATTTTCTTCCATTCATTCTTTTAAAAGATACTCAAGCTTATAGGCGCGTCTATTTTCTACTTTTCTTTCTCATGCAGTGAATTACGAGGGAATGTGGTATGGAAGTGTAATGGAAGTGTAAAGGATCCATCATCCGTAGTATTTTTTTATAATTCATGTTTCATTCAAATGTATAATTTTGTGTATGTTGTTATTAGTGTAACACAAGTACGAACTACATACCTTTATTTATTATATCGGCTGAAATGAATATTACTTTTATATCAGTTTCTCCATAAAACTGGATTGACAACAGACAGAGAAAAGGGAGAGGGTTGGGAAAGGCCATTATTTTGCAGTTGACTAACAATGATGATGTTGATGATGCAAGGTTGGCTAATGCTTAAAAATATGCCATACGACAAGGAGAATATGGAAGATTGTACTTACCTAAATTAATTTTGGAGGTTGTTCAAATGAATGAATGAAACACACAAGTTGCTGAAACAGGCTAGCAGGAGACATGTAAATTGATATATAGAGAAGTACACCATGGTCATTCGATAAGTGGGAAGAAACATGTGTCATAAAAATTAAGCACAGTGAGAAATAAAGAACGAGTCGGATAAAAAGCACTCAGAATGATTTATGCTGTTAGGTTCAAGACCCGGCCCATGAGAGCGAGTGTGGTGGCCTGAAGTGCGCGGGGGAGGGAGGGAGAGAATGGAGAGGGAGGGAGAGAGGGATGGAGGGAATGGTGCGGGAGGGGCTACATCTACACTCAACTTCCACCAGGATCAGATGATGTTGAGGAGTGGTGGAGTGTGTACCCTCGCGCGGCCCGTCCTCTCCCTTGGCTCTAACCTCGGAACCGATTCATAATACAGCTTGCGTATATATACCAAGGAATAAGCTGTGGGAGTTGTGGCAGTGTTGTAACTTGCAAGTGATACGGGCCAAGTTGCAAGTTTGTGGAAGTTGTGGTATATTCCGTTTATTTGGTTAAGAATAAAAGGCACACTTACACCTGGGCCAGTCGAAAGAAAGAAATCTTTCGTCTAGTGGTTGTGGTCGAATATGTGTTTGCGATACCTGAACCGTGTGATCAGTTAGTCGTGATATTTGTGGTGTAACTATGAGGAGCAGCGACGGACAACGAGATAAAAGACGAACAACTGGATAACACGACGGACAGCCGGATTGAAGACGGAACGATCAGCAAGAAAAAAAAAAAAAAAAACGGCGGATATAACCATAAACCTTCGTGTGAGTGTGTGTGCGTGTGTGTGTATAACCTCTTGGATGCTACACGTTGTCTACGATTTTTAAGTTATGAATCCTGACTAGCGGTGGTACGTACGGCCCAGGATGTGTGAAAATGAGAAACCTCCACCACGCTGCCCTCCCGTTCCCTATGGTGGCGTGGAGAAGGTGTGGAGGGAGACACAGCAGTTGATGGACAAGTCAGAGAGGCTTTTCCGTATCATGACCCACGTTTGTCCTCAGCAGCTCACCGGCGTCTTTAGAACCGTCGCAAAGTACTCGCAAGGTAATCTATAACTTAGTGCTAGGTTAGAACTAAGATAATCCAACTGTGTGTGTGTATATTTTTTATATTTTTATACATCAATAGCAAAGAGAAGATATTTTGGTCATTTGAATTCATTAGATTCCATGACCACGCGCTATTATTTTACTGCATAATCAGTGTATTGGGGGTTATAAAATATTTAGCTAACGTTAGATGTAAAAGATTTTAGTATTTTAATTTATCTGAATTTCTTTAGTTTTGGCAAGCTGATTTTATTGTGATTCAGTTGCAGCTTCCCGTTGTTATCAGGGATAGACAGTCACAATAATATTGATATGACGGTAGGCCTATCTTGAATTTTGTCCAAGGTAATCTAAATCCACAAACTTCTGTTATGTCTATTGAAACAAAGTTTCCTGCATGATTTGGGTGTGTTGAGAAGTGGCAAAGTACAAACTAGGAAATGATGTAGTTGTAAGTTAAATATTTTATCACGAAATATACCATTTTACGTGGCCAAATGTATTAAGATGGGACAAGGGTGAGTAATGAAGTGGGTGCTGGAGTGGTTTTTGGCGAGGTGAGAGATGGGAGTGGAAGTTGCCGGTGCTACTGTTTGCAGATGATAATTATGGTCTTACCAACTTACGGTAAGTGAACATGAATGGAAACTGCAAGGCTGGGGCGTACATTGAGGAGTGTGTGTATGAATTTATAAAGTGGACGTGGGCAAGAGTAAAGGTAAAATCTTCGAAAAGAAAGGGCAGTGACGGGAGATTGTATTTTGGGCCCGGAGATGGAAAATGCGAGCCTATGATGCCAGTATTGTGAATAAAGGTGGGGTGGAATTGCAATTGTCTTCATAAATGATCATGTAAAGAAGTTGCTGCATGTTAGCATTGTAGGCCTAATCTGAACATAATTAACGTACGGAGGTGAAGCTTAGAGGAGGGAGAGTGAATGGACACAAGGGGGTTTGAGGCCCTATGTAGAAATATTGATTTGTATAGTCAGTAATTATAGGATCATAACCTGGGATGTGAATGGTTATAGAGATTATACAAATACCAATGATGCTATGGCACACTCATTATTATATGGTGTAGGCCTACCGTACTGTACTATTTTCATTAGTATGGTAGTGCTATTCCATATGTTTACAGGGTATATGCACTGACCTCGCAAGCCTGAAAAAGGTCTATGATAGAGTGAATGATAGCTCTATGCAATGAAGGACTGGTTCACTATATTTGCTATGAAGTAGGTGATCGATGGTTCTTGAAATTGCGGTCAGGAATATACATTTTTCATACTAAGCAAGTATTACTGTTGAAGATTTGAAAGTTTGTGTGTTATATTTTTTTTATGATTTGAGAGCTTGAAAAATGCGATAAGGCAATCATTTTGGAAAAGGATGTTATAAAGTTGAGTAAATGGAGAAGGATTGCTAACGTTAGGTTTACTAAAGTTTGGAGTAAGGTGGCTAAACTTTTTTCCCACAAAACTTTGAAGTTGTTCCATTATACAGTACGGTATTTTTTTTTTCTTTATTCACATGTTAACACTATGGGGAACAGGTTATGGTAAGCGAGTTTGTCAAGTGAGAGTTTATCAGTAAACCTAGGGCCTATTTTGAGTCTGCTTCTGTTAAAAATGTTTACGTTTTATGGGTATCAAATGAATGCAGCAAATGTATTCACGATCGAAAGTGAGGTGAAGGTTTTCTCACAACTTTTCGTAGCCGTTTTTGGTATTGCAGCACTATTTGATGTGACTGCACAGTGTAGGCGTAAACTGAATGTGCATGTGATGCACGTGTGTTCAGTTACATAACCTGATGTACAGTATTATGATCTGCATCTTGAATAATTGGCATTTCATGCACAATATTTTTGACCTAGGCTTTGTATGAATCTCCAGTAGCTGGGAAATTTGAAGAAAGTTGGGTGTCTGAAACTTGTTGACGATTTCCTAAGAAGGGATGTGGTTGGTAGGTTGGGAGTCAACGGACGGGAGGAGCACCAGACCACGACCTTCCACTCAGCTTTGTCTCGGCGTTATCCTCCGCTAGGATAACCTCTCTAAACTTTGGATGATGGCGTGCCTGTTAGCCGAACTCGTAATATAAGAATGTATGGGAAGATTTTGTATTAGATTGAGTGATAAAAGGCGTGTTTGCGTACCCGGTAGTAGTTGTAGCCTTGATGTTTGATTTCCTTGTGCTTTTTCAAGTGGCATTCACGTTATGTATACATTAAATTGCAGTTTATAGTTCTTAATAGATGCTTCTCTCGGACAGAGGGTACTCAACTGTGTAAAGATACCGTTAGACAAATATTTTGTCCCTACGTCGTGCTTTCAGAACTTGGATGATAACCATGAAAGTTTTCTTCGTACACTGGAACATACTGTATATGGGTACCTTGAACTTTTCAATATTTTTCGCTGATTACCAGAGTACAGTGCCTGTTCACGTATTTAATTAATTATGAAAGAAATCGATAAATAACATGTCTGAATTGTCGCGGCTGAATCGTGGTGGGCTAAGGGAGGTAGAGGTGGTGGTCTGTGTTCCAACCCCTGATGATAACGCTCAGACTTCCTCCCACCAAGGCACATTTTCCTCAGGTATCATAGGTCGTCGCTTGGTCTGCCTTCTGTTGCTTGTGGCGTTGGTTTACTCTTAAATTTTTATAGTAACGTAGTTGATATCGCCTCGGGTTTTATGTTACCGGGCGAAAAACTAGAGAATTTGTTTGAAAACGTTCAGCATCCCCCCCTTCCTCCTCCCTTCCCCCCGTCTCTTGTTCCTGTTGTTTCCGTCCACCAGGCCACCTCGCTCTTGCCATCTCGGAGGTTACTTTATTATGATCAAGAAAGCTCTTGGATCATTGTTTACTTGTTTTGCCATTGAGAAAATCATCAGGTTAATGTTTTTGAACTATTTTATGCGGCAGGTAAGGTTTTTAAAGTGTTTAGATGTTGAATAAGCTAGTTGGTAATCTGTTATTATTGTGGGATGTGGCACATGCTACTCGTTCACTCAAATGCCCCAGACCCACACACTTCTCTAAGCGTTTGACGAGACATTTCTTTCGCGTTGGGAGTTATAGATGGTTATATCGACATTATATACATTTAAAGATAGTATTTATAAAGTTATAGCGCTTACTTCCGAAAATAGGGGTAATTTGCCATACTTTTCACGTAGACATATGTAACTCTAGGTATGAATGTTTCCAGCACCTGGGCGGTATGGCATTCCTAAGGGCAGACCCAGGAAGCACCCATAGCCTAATACCCTGCGTTCCTCCCTGCCTCACCTCCCACCAAAACCTGTATGCTTTCCAATGTCCCGTAGAGCTTGTGATTCATTCGGATGGCTTAATTTAAAAGTAGTTGCCTATAGCCTATTGGCGTTGTACATGTAATATTACGTTCAAATTGTTAACTTCGTAAATTATTGATGCTTAGTATTAAGTTCATCTAGGTTAGTGGCCAATTAATATATGTATGGGATATGGGACATGCGTATTGTAGGTCTTAATGAGTGTGCTGAACTATGATAGGAAAGTATATTGTAAAAGGTTAAAGTGTGTGAACTTTGGGTAGAATAGCATTAAGCACTTATCGTACGCTATGAATTGTGTTGCACCAGAAAGATTGGCTCTGAAATTATTATGATCCGAGACTCCAAAGTAGGACACAGTGGTAATAAGAGAGTAAATAAGTGACATTTAAGACGGATGCTCACGTTAGTATGATCTCATCCGATCTAAGTGTGACATGACAGTCTAGTTTTGTACCTGGTAGTATGTACTGTAGGCCTACGTGAGATAGTATGGTATATACTGCTAATATGTACTGTACATCAAATAATCCAGGTGATGAAGATAATGACAAAATACCGTAGGCCTGGAGATTTTTAAATGACAGGGTGTCGTCATAAATAAAATGTAGGCTAGATCCTTGAGGCGACATAGATAGGCCTATGAACAGGTTTGTCAGTAATGGTAATGACATCTAACTAACTGCTGGCCACCTCTCCTCAAGGTTTGGAAGCCAAGGTTTTAGTACACCATAGTTAGGGAAGTTTTGAGGCTTCTCATCTCCACCACGTTGACTGTTGTTTATAATATTGTACTACATTTCTTTCTTGCGTTTCGAGGGACCAATACTTTGTCGGTTAATAAGAGGCTGTTCTTTCATTTCAGTTTGGATGAATACATACAATCGTCTTAAGTTTTCCAATCTTATAATAAATATGGGAGGCGAAGTTTTAAACTAAGCCAACAAGTTTATTTTTCTGGCAGATATGGATCGTGAACCCAACACCGACAATAGTAAAAAAATATCATAAATGTCAGTGACACAATTGTTTAATTTTGTTTCAACCAGTATCCGTAATTGTTTGGAAGAAATTAGTGCTTCTCATCTCGCAATGAGAAGCAAGTATATAATCCGAATCTCCACAGAAACCAGTAATATTTTCCATAATGCCTAGCCAATGAAGGCCTATTCATAAAATTAATGAGCACTCTTCCCAATACCTGGTACGTTTTAAGATAGTTTTCTAAGACAGACAGAAATTGAATTGCTTTCTATTCCATTGTACTGAGTTGAAGAAGATAAGTTACGGTACGGTAAGCATTCGCTTGTAAAAATATACACAGTAAATGCCAAGCCTTATCAAGTTTGCATCGCCAGTCGAAGCAGTTGTTTGCTTTGACGTCTGGGGGTGTTGTGGAGATATTTACCTTGTGTCCATAGTACAATGGGCGTAGCAGACGGGTGTGGGTGTGGCGTGGCAAACACTGCTCTTGTCTGCTTGTGGTGACTGCCAGGATGCAAGAAATGGTGTCTCAGGGAATAGATAACTTACATTCTTTCTGATGGCGCTTGTAGTTGGTGCGATGCAGCATCCTCAAGCCCCATGTATGTGGAGCTAGTAACCCAGTCAAAATAAATATTACCTTGTATTAATACACAAGTTGGACGAGGAAAGATAATATATGAGCGCAAGATTGGAGCATCAAGAAGTAATGTATATTGGTGTAGACGTCAATCTTTACCATAAATTTGTGCTGTCGGATAGTGACTGTTGTCAATAATGAAGATTAAAAAGGCAAAGTCACGTGATGTGTGCCTTGCGACCTCTCTTTACTGCCGGCCGCACAGCACAAACAGCTTGCAGGCACGTCACCCCTCGTGTCTTCTCTCATGGACGCCTTATAACCACTTCTCTCAGGGTGCTTTATCGCTTCACACCAGAGCACAGTCAGCAGATACATTTTCTTCTCAATTACGTTTATAACTTATGCTGCACTTGAGTTTATGAGAACAAAACGTGCACTTCATCAAAAGTTTCAAAGGTAACACGGCTGATATTGGTGTTTAATACCTTCTATTACAGTTATGGTACGTGTGTGTGTATTATTTTCGAGCGTGTGTACGTGTGTGTGTATTCTCAAGCGTTTGTACGTGTGTGTATTCTCAAGCGTTTGTACGTGTGTGTATTCTCAAGCGTGTGTACCTTTACAGTGCTTGTTTGATATTGGTACCATATTTTATGTTTATGGGTGTCATTACTGTTGATTGTTTTGGCACGTCCCAGACTCTTGTATCGCCATGGAGGATGGTGTACAATATCATACGGTACGTGTGGTGGAATAATCGACCTCGGTTTGTACTCTTAGTTGCTACCGTTGTCTTTGAGGGGGGGTACAGCCTTGGTAAATCTGGAGCAACTGATTCATCCAAACTATTCCAAGCAACATGTCACCATTATATTTATTAATCCGGTCCTGTGTCCTGGCATACTTTGGAGGAATCGAACCGCTCTAATGTACCAAACGTGTATACTCTCCCTATAAATTAATCCCTATTTGCTGACTGCTGCTACGGACTACGACACACCTCCACCAAGGTTATAATAAGTAAATGTAGCCTATTACCATATACGGCTAGGCTTGGCTAGGCTATTATATCCTTGGAACTACTTACTGTGTTTTGGCATTTCTTGGGTTCTCTTAATTATGGGGAGATTATTTTGTTGGTAAATTGGAAGGCTACAGATTCTTCCAAACAATACCAGGAAACTGAAGCCATCAATAATAGCCTATTAATAGGGAATCTGTTTCGTGGTATAGTTTGGAGGAATCAGTAGCCCACCAATTTACTCTAAAAAAAAAAATCTCCACTTAAGTACGGTACTACTGACTGTTGTTGCCCTTCATCATCCGGAAATAATAATTGTCTTCTAAGTGATGATATTTGGTTGAAGATAATAATAGACGTATATGGGTCATTTTTTTTAGTTTTATGCGTTTTACTGTGACGGACGGGGATGGGTGGGTGGGTGGCTAGTACTGTACATAGGTAAAGAGTTAGAGGAATGAATAGTGTAAATCTATTGATAATTATTATTTTAAGTGTGGTGGTGATGATGAATGTTGGTAGAATGAGTGAGTTGGGGTTGTAGGCTATGTGAACCGATTAATCTATCATTGTAGCACGTTGTAGCCTCCCTTCCTCCTTATTTCTTCGTCCGCCGAATAGCCTACTAATTAAAATGTTGGCATGGTCTACTCTAGTGGGTAGGAGTGGATTGGGATGGTCAGCTGGGAGAGGCGTGAGGAATGGTGAATGTTACAGTGGGGGAGGGGTTAGATGTGGGGAGAGGCATGGGGTGGGTGTAGGAGTAGATTGGGATAGTCAGCTGGGAGAGGAGTGAGGAATGGTGGATCTTAGTTGGGAGGGCTCTGTTATTGGGGGGGTGGGGGGGGGGCTGAGCGGGAGTAAGGCTTGTGTACAACAGATGGTAGCCTACTCCAGAGGTCCAGGGTGTCACCTCACTAATACCAGCACCACCTCCGTTGCCTCCAAACTACACTTTCTTTATGTTACCAGTAAACTTGATTATCGTGTTTCCTTTAAGAACTAGCTTACATAGCCTAGGCTATTGGGGAATGTTTTTATCACCGAAGAATACCGTACGGTACCATGATACAGCTATTATCAATTCGGTTCGGTTATGTTGGCAACACCCAAGATTCCCTCAAAAAAAGCACAGACAAAAACAATCAAGATATATGTTTTATTTTATTTTATTTAATACCGGTATATAATATAATTACGTCTGAAGTTCTATTACTAAGTTGTTTAAGTGCATTGGCTATCCATTATAATAGGCCTAATACCCCTAGTATTGGCCCACACAATTAGTTTAGATTCGAGTATTTGAAGGGAGACAGACGATATGAAATTTGTGAAGTATGTATGTATGGTAGAGGTAGCCTATGTGAGACCTTGTTATACCAATAGCGTGCCGACATCGCAATCACACAGGTAACAAGATCAAGGCCAATGTTTTAGCTAGGCAGATCGTGATGAAGACCTACTGTAATTATTTGTTCACGTATATTATTTTCCAGATTAGGCCTATATACGGTAGGCTGACCGAAGCGTGTATGTGTGTGTTTATGGGCTTCCTTTTACATCACACACACACACATACGGCACAGTCTTGCCTACTCAGTCGTAAACATTTGCCCTACAGTTAGGCTGTTGTGCTGACGTTATGTATGTACAGTAAACTTTTCTGTTACCTTTTTATAAGTGACACACGAACGTATAATACCGTACCCATAGTTGATAATTTATAAAAAACCAGTCCTCTCTCTCTCTCTCTCTCTCTCTCTCTCTCTCTCTCTCTCTCTCTCTCTCTCTCTCTCTCTCTCTCTCTCTCTCTCTCTTTTCGCGCGATCTTGCGGAATCACACACGGTTCTTAAACATGCATGTCCACCCGCATACACACGCTCACTAGGGGCATTCACCTGCCAGAGCACATAGCATACTTACCACTGTAACACCCACGAATGCGAGCATGGATTAAATAGGAGTACATTTTCTGTATTGGCTATGTAGGCTTCCGGTGTGTATGATTGTAACTCAAATAGGAAAAAAAAGGCAAATCGTAACTCAATTTTTTTTTAGAGCAAGCTACCATTAAAATGCTCAAACATAAAATAAAGCCATTTCCATGCTAGGCTAGTTTAACGACACATTCCTGAGACAAAAAGGAAATTATAATTATATGATAAACGCATGGATGCACAGTACAAACCTAGGCTAGGCTACTCGTGACGTTTTAGTGTCGTCCTTACCTTGAGATATCTTTACACGTCAATCTTATATGATTACTATGTGGCTCCACTTGTACTAATTCGTGACGTAATGTGTTTACAGAAGGCTCGTAACAGGAGGCTACGTGCCCATGTATATAATTGCCTTACTGAGATTATGTGTCCCGTTTGTCTTGTTCCTTCTGAGGTGTTGTTTATTGACGATTCCCACGCCTTGGCTTCATGTATTATCTGCCACAACAATAGCCTCTCTGACCTTGTGTTGGTTTTGTTAGTTGTTTGTAGTAGTCTGTCCTTGGGGTTACTAGAAACGATGATCAGCCTTTGTTTTGCAAGGTTCTTGGTGTTGCTGGTGAAAAGATGGTGTAGGCTAGGCTATGATGAAACAGTTAGTATTAATATTGGTGAGAAAATATGGTACCGGTATTACTTTTAGAAGGCTGTAAATATAAGTAGGCCTAAAGTGTTGTCTATGAAGTGGACAGTGACGAGTGGTGAGGTTATTTCTTTCTTAAACCATTGGATAGAGACAAATGATCCGACTTTAGCCACAGTACGTCATTTATGAGAAGCAAGTTACCATAGGCAGTTGTCTAGAGTAGGCCTACTGTACTTGCATTCGGAGCCTAGATGCCTATACACCTATGTAGACCCTCGGTAAATAATGGCCATGAATATATAACAGCATACATGGCGTTGCGCGTGTGGTGCCTGTCGTGTTTATTGGCAGAGGTTATTGTGAGGGTCAGGGGTGTGCTTTGTTTATGAGGTGTCTGGGAGTAGGGTGAAATAACACATGAGTAAGGGGGTCAAGTCAGGGATACAATAATTACGGTATAAGATTTAATTCTGTTAAGGTTAGCTGTTACGGTACGCTCTATAAATTAGGCTACTGGTACTGCAAGGCATTCACATAGGCTATATATTTGTAGGCTTTACTGATTGTTATTCTCGAAGTACCAGAAAATAAAAGTAAAAAACTGAAAATATAAAATGATATACCGTATATTATAGAGCTTGGGAACAATGCGCTTTAGTGATTAACATAACTACGGCTTCGAGATAGACATGCAAATAAGCCCATAAAAACAATCCAGTGGTCAAAACACGTGACACACATTTGCGTTCCAATAATGTTCTCTGTGCGTCCTTCTTGTTGTTGTTGGTTGATGCTCCTATTTTGATCCAGAAGTATTTTAATTAAGGACCTCCGTGAAATAGTCAGAAAATTGGAGGTTATGAGTCCTTCAATCATTGCCACGAAACACCACCTACATTAAAGGAGCTTGTTTCGTGGCATTGTCAGGAGGAATCAGAAGCCACCACCAGGTCTCACAGCTCGTACGATCACAGGGTTCATTAAGGATAATAACATAACATTTAAGGTGATAGATAATATGATAATACTCAATTATCAGACACTTGTTTTCCTTTGATTATAGCCCCGGATTCTCTCTTAATTAAGGGCAGATTCTCTTTCGATTGTTTAGCCCCGGAATCTCTCTTAATTAGCCTAAGGGCAGACTCTCTTCTGATTATTTAGCCCCGGAATCTCTCCTAAGGGCAGACTCTCTTGTAGTTAAAGTGTAGGGCTACTGATTCCACCAAACTATGACAGTAAACAGATGTCCCCATTGTTACTAATAGGGGCTCTGTTTTGTGGCATTTTTTGGAGGAATCCGTAGTCTTCTAACTCGCCAGAAAGAGAATCGTAATCTTCCCTTAGAAGCTTATAAGACTATTCGCCCTCCTCTTTATAAAGTACACACAGTTAACACTTTTCCTTTCACTGTTACGGGCCTTTAGTATAGTTATAGCCTAAACCAACTAGGCTTCTCCCCTCACTCCTCTGTTTTATCTCTCTGCGTCCCTTGTTGAGATCTATCTATGCTTACTCACTCACCGTCTCATCCTCCTCCTTCTCTTTCGTCAACGGTGTACTCACATTTTTCTTTTTCTAAATCCTTGTGCTCAAAACTTTTCTTCTTATTCACCACCTCCACCAACATTCTCCCTTGTACTTTAATGCTTGTTTTATACAGTACATCCACTCTCTAACTTTGATCTTTTTCCTGTCCTCCTCCTCCTCTTCCTTCTCCTTACCGGGCCAGACGGAGGAGGAGCCACCCCACGGACCAGACAGTCGCTCCCGCCCTCATAAAAACACGAAGGAGATTTCAATGTTAGGCGACCAAATATAACCACACACTGCCCCTGAGGAACTGTCGCTTGCCAAGCTATGCACAGATCGTCCCCACCTCCGCCGCCGTCGCCGTCATTATCATTCCTACCTCCTCCTCCCCTTCTTCCTTACTATTACTACCTTTCTCTTCCTTCCTCTGCCAAACGTATCGGCCCCGCCATCTGTGTTACCATCTTATATTAGAATAATTTCAATTTATTAATGACCTTTTTTTTTTTTTAACTAACAGTAGTCGTAGTAGTGGGGGTATTTTTTTTTTTTTTTTTTTTCACTTTTGAATAAGCATAGTCTTCTTCTGGCCTGCTATTTAACAATGAAATGGTTGGGTTCACTTTTTGGTAAAACAACGAACATAGGAGGATGTTGCAACAGAAGAGGAGAGGTGAAGAAGACAGTGAAGGTGCTGAGAATGGGGGCCAGGAAGGAAGATACTGGTTGGAGAGATGTGGGGGTGGGGGGAGAAGGAAGTGAGGAGGGGGGAGCAGAGTAGCAGGAGGGTGGTGTTGGTGGTGGAGGAGGAGGAAGGAGGGAGTAGCTGGGTAAGTTTGAAGCAAAAAGTGTGTGTGAGGAGCCAAAGGGCATGATACATCCCTGGGGCACCACAGAGCCATTAGTGCCCTCACCTCACCCTTCCTGCTCTGCCCTCCACCTTCCCATGCCACCAACACCACTTCTTTCTGCCCTTCCTTGCCCCCATCTCTCTTGCTACCTACCCCTTACCCCCACCTCACCCTTCCTGCTCTGCCCTCCACCTTCCCAAGATATCAACTCTTTCTACCCTTCTTCGCCACACCTCCCTTGCTTCACCTCTCTACTCACCTCTCTTCCTACCCTTCCTTGTCCCCCTCACCTCTCTTCCTACCCTTCCTTGTCCCCCTCACCTCTCTTCCTACCCTTCCTTGTACACGGACCTCTCTTGCTACCCATTGTCCCACTTTTCATGCTATCCCTGAACTCCCCACTTCTCATTTCACCCCTTGTCCCGCTTCTCTTTCCCTCCCTTGCCCACATGCAGACACATCACTTCCTGCCCTTTCTTTATTCCCTCTGTCCTCTTCATAACTTGTTCTAACCTCTCATGCCTTCACCTTCCAGCCCCCCCCAACCCCCCCTCCCCACACACACACCGCATCTGTCGTTCTTCCTTCACCCCTTGCTGCTCTTACACTCCTGCTGACCTTATTTCCTCGACCTCATCACATTACATATATATCTAAGCACTGCACACCTCTCAGGTTCCCACACCCACACCTCACACACCTCCCCACTTGGTATATTACTTTCACACACTGCACGCTCCAAAACAACCTACTACACTCACTGCACACACCATAACACCCAACCTTACACACTCGGTAGTTTGAACATTCAGTCATTTAACACACCACTTCTCTAACAAACACACATTTCACGCTCTCCACACACACACACACACACACACACACACACACACACACACACACACACACACACACACACACACACACACACACACACACACACTACCCCCAGTCACTACACACATCCTTGTCATGGCCCCTCCTCTTCCCCTTCCTCTTGCTGGCAATTTGATGTTATTATAAGCTCCAACCTCGAGGTCTTACCACTGTAAAAGAGGATTCGGTATTTACCATCCTCCTCCTTTCCACCTCCCCCCTCCCTTTATTTGTCTATATATCTGTAGCCTATATGTTGTTATTTTATATGATTAGACTTTTCATCTTTCATAAACTTTAAACATGCCATTATATTCCCTTTAAAAAATGGATGTATTCATTGATATTTTCATCCTTATATCCATTTATACTCGTACATACATTCATTCCAAAAACCATATATTTTCATAATATTACACCTCGTATTCATTTATCCTCATATTTATCCTAATATATATATATCCTCATATTCGTTTACTGAGTATCCAGAGAGTCGACCCACCAACACATGCACCTGAACGTGAATTACAGACTGCAAGGAGCGTCATTAAGGTGGTAATTCGTTTTTGGTACATTGGAGTGCCTTGATTCCTCCAAAGTATGCAAGGAAACAGGACCAGAAGAGCAACAGTAATGGTGTTCTGTTGCTTGGAATAGTTTGAAAGATTTAGTTGCTCCAGATTTACCAACATAAAATTTCCCCCTTAAGCTCGTAGTCATTTGCCTGTAATTATCCCCAACTGCATTTCTTTGCCACCTATTCTTTTATTGTCCCATTCTACGCCCCAGAAAACATTCATTCTTCGTTCGCATGGTTCCTTGTTACTCCATTATTAGACGCATGTATGTATGTATACGTCTAACTTCTCTGATGGTAGCCTAATTACTCTTATTTTGCTTTATGTTTTGATTAGATCTTTATATTGTCTTTACTCTCCCAATTTATTCCTTTCCTCAGTTCGTATTATGAGGTAGTTAGTAGCCTATTTTCTGACATAGTTTGTAGGGCATGATTAGCTCCACAACTCGTCCACCACTATAGATTCAGTAGCCCTTCTATTTTTTTTTTTTTTTTTATAGAAGGGCTACTGAATCTATAAACTCTACAGGAAACAAATAAATCTCAATGTTACTATTTAATGACATAGTTTGGAGGATTCAGTAGTCTTTCAATAGGCCAAAAACAGGTTCTTCCCTTATTGCAAACAACTACAGATCGACAAGTTTAAGGGTATATATATATAAGTCTTTGGTTGGTGAATTGAAAGTTTTTTTGCTGATTCCTCCAACCTATGCCACGAAACAGATCCCCTATTATTTTGGGCTATAGTATCAGTGAGGACTTCTGTTTTCTAGCATAGTTAAGAGGAATCAATAGCCTTCTAATTCACCAACAAAAGAATCTCTCCTTAATTAAGGGGGAAGTTTTGTGTTGGTAATTCTGGAGCAACTCAATCCTCCAAACTATTCCAAGCAACAGAACACCATTATTTTTGCCCCTCTGGTCCTGTTTCCTAGCATACTTTGGAGGAATCAAGGCACTCCAATGTACCAAAAAAGAATTACCACCTTAAGACAGGATGTTCTGTAACCCTCCTTCCTCCCCGGTGCCTTGCTTGAGAGTGGCGGTGGTGGTGGTGTCGGGAAAGTGGGTCAGTCAGTGTGTTGGTGGTGTATACAGTCTTCTCGGCCCGAACAGTGGTGGTGAAGTTTTGCCACCACACTAAGCTATCAAACAAACTTCCAAAACATCGGGGCTGCTCGGTTAGACAGCTAGAGGAACTTCAACATCAACAACAACAGCAACTTCCAAAACAAACTCTTTCATGAGATAACATAGGCATTCATAACGCTCAAACAAACTTCCAAAACATCGGGGCTGCTCGGTCAGACAGCTAGAGGAACTTCAACAACAACAACAACAGCAACTTCCAAAACAAACTCTTTCATGAGATAACATAGACATTCATAACGCTTTGCCCCCTCAAAAAAAAAAAAAAAAAAAAAAATTGTTGGATTAATTTTCTTACTGCTTCGATTAACCGTAGAGTATTTATATATAGCCTATCCGAAAACTCTTGGAAATAATATACAACAATTTCACACAGCTGTAATTTCTGTATGCATGGGTCATTTGCAAGGGTTCAATCATGTTTTGTTCGAGTGATCAGCAACAATACTGGTAGGGGTTTAGGTACGAACATTCACGGGTACAAAAAGAATGTGATTATGGAATATAAATGGAGGGGGGCTATTATCCACTTCTGGGAGAAAAAAAAATAAAGTGGAAAATTGGGCTGTTTATAAGTGCCTAATAAACCCTTGATCTCACCCTCGTCAAGAAAGTGGAAAAGATTTACGAGCATATTTTTAGTTCCGCACTTTCACTTTGGTTGGTTGTACTCGCAGGCGTATGTATGTATGTATGTATATGTTCACGTTTGGGTACGCCGGGAACAAGCTGTTATTTAGCGTAATGTGTACAAATTACATAAAGTTATAATTCTTGCAATTTACCTTAATATTTTACGTCTTGAAGTAGCGAGGGTGATAATCGTATGTTAAGGTGGTAATTCTTTTTTTTTTGGTACATTGGAGTGCCTTGATTCCTCCAAAGTATGCTAGGAAACAGGACCAGAAGAGTAAAAATAATGGTGTTCTGTTGCTTGGGATAGTTCAGAGGATTCAGTTGCTCCAGATTTACCAACACAGAACTTCCCACTTAACTTTTTTGAACCAGACATTGGCGCAAAGGGTCGTTTAGCTTCAGCCACATTAAGGAGACTGTGTTGTTTACAAATTGGAAGCCTTACGGTACAGGATTCCTAATAACTATGCCAGAAAACAGACGCACCCAATGATATTAATAGGGGATCTGTTAGGTGGTTTAGTTTAGAGGATTAAGATACCTTCCAATTCACCAACAAAATAGTCTCTCTCCTTATGGTCCAAATAGTAAGTTACCTGTGTAAAGGTATCTAATAAGGGACAAGGTGTGTGTGTGTGTGTGTGTGTGTGTGTGTGTGTGTGTGTGTGTGTAAGGGGAGAACCTGAGAGAGTCTGGTACAGTACAGAACGTGAGAGAGTGGGTGGAGGGGCTGGCAGGAGTCTACAGCCACAAACATAACTTACGTCTTCTCCTTCCCAAAAGTAACTCGATGCTATGTTGTTCTTCGCTTAATATATATAATAAGAAGCACGTGTAGACTTATAATTTTACTTTTAGTGTTTTCTCCTTAATTTAAACACGTGTTCAACTTCAATTTAACCTTTCACATCAATTACTCAGCGCTGTAAAGGATGACTCGTGAGCCTTAACTTTTGTCAACATCTGTATAGCCTGACTGTTGTTGTGGTGGTGGTGGTGGTGGTGGTGGGGGTCGTCGTCATCGTTGTGCCCTGCCCTACCCTGCCCTGCCCTGCTCTGCTTCATCACCCACACAACCTGCCTGTTTACTCATTCTCCTTGCCACCCCCTCCTCCCTCTTTTTTTTTTCATCAAGAGTATACCAAGTAGGAAAGGGAGAAAGTTAGTGACGGTAGTGGGAATAGAGGAAGATAGTGACAGTGGAGAGATGTGTTTTTATGTATATGTTTGTGTTTATTGTAAAGCTGGTCGCTGTTTGTGTCTCTGATAATGTCTGATGTGATTAGACCTACAGTGTTTGTCTGTAAATAGGTAGGTGATCAATACCAACTAAAGCTTTTACTATGATAAACTAGATTTGTTACCGTGAACGAAGCCTACTGGATACAAACAAACAAACGAGACTACTTTGTAAAGAATTGTCGTAGTACCTTTTACTTTCACTACTGTATTAGCCTACGTATCGCAACCCAACTGTTTTGTACCCTATCATAATTATAATGTAGTGGTGTTTGTACTGTTGTTTCCGTAATGTGATGATACCTTATAGAAGTACTGCCTCGCATGTCACCAACTGTTCGTGTTGTTGCCATATTTTTTCCACTAAACTCTCACAATGGAGCGGGTGACGGGAGTTCCGCTGGTACAGTTATCGTAGCTGTTAACGCATTGTTCCATACACACCAACTCAAGTTTCTGTCCCTCTTGTCAGTCACGGGCTAAAATTTTCCCTTCCCTTCTCGTCTTACCTTTGTATTCGTCATTACGGTACTTGGCTTGTGCATGTAAATTTAAGGGAAGTAGCGTGCCTCCTGTTTCCTGAACTTATAAAAACATATTGTTTTTTTTTAGGCTTCAATTTGGCGTCATTTGAGATTGTAAAGTGAGAATGCTCAGCAGCGAAAATGTGATATCACGTTTGTTTAGATTGTTTTGGTTTGGTTTGGTTTGTGTTATTATGGGGTTCACGTGTGTTACGCGCGTATTGTTCCACACAAAGTACGGTACCGTTCGACTGTGTGTGTGTGTGTGTGTGTGTGTGTGTGTGTCAAATGCCAAGGCAGGCTAGGCCACAGACCCCCACCATCACAAGGGAGAAAGTAGGTGCTAGCGACCACACCAGGCAGAGTTGCTTAGTCCCTTTATTCCACACCTTTATACTTAGCCTACCTACACTACCTTCATTCCACACCTCTATGCACCTATATACTACCTATAGCTTCTACCACCTCAATCTTGCATACGGTATGTGAAGTGTGTGTATGTGTATAAACAGTGTAGTGTGTGTGTGTGTGTGTGTGTGTGTGTGTGTGTGAATGGTGAGGGTTGCTTTCCATCCATTTTGAAGGTTGGTACCGAAGGAAGCGACCGTTGTGGTGTTATGTCTGTGTGTGTGATGGGTGGGTGGGTGGATGGGGTTAGGGATGGCATGTATGTATGTATGTATGTGTGGGTGGTCTTGGACTAGTAGTGGAATAGGGAGGGGATCGAGGAGGGGTAAACAGTAGTGGGTTCCAGGTGGGGTGAGGTGGACGGTCCTGTAAGGTATAACAGACCCTAGGGGCATGGTATAAGTGGGTCCTAGTGTGTGTGTGTGTGTGTGTGTTTACGTGTTCTGAATGTCTAGACGTAACACTGGTACGTCCAACGGTGCTCGTGGGACTGGGAGGTGAGGGGAGGGGGAGAGGGAAAAGGAGAGGAGGCGGAGGGGTTCAGGTGAGACTCAGGAAAGGGGCAAGAAGGGGAGGCGGAGCTTAGGGAAGGAGGGTAGGGTGTCGGAAGAACTATAGGGAAGAGGAAGAAAGGTGAGGTTCTGAGAGGCAAGGGTAGTGGGACTCTAGATTTGGGGTTTGGTAGGAAGGAGGAACGAAGGATTAGGTGTGCAGATCGGAGCTTGAGGGTTGATAGAGACATAGTAAAATATGTTAGGTTGAATAGAGAGATTTGACTGTGTTGATAAGAAGGAATAGGTTAGATGACGAGACGAGAAGTTGATGGTATAGTAGTGGTGGGAGGCTGGGAAAGTGTTGGCAGGTAGGTAGGTAGGTAGGGTAAGGGGGCTAGAGAAAGGAGAAGAGGGGGGTGGGGGGGGGGGCTGTGAAGGTGCTCATAGGTAGGCAGGTAGGTAGGAAGGATAGGGGGTGTGGGGGCTAGAGACAGGAGGAGTTATTGGAGGGACACAAGATGGTGGTGGTGGTAGTGGTCCAGGGTGGCAGTGAGGAGAGGTGATGTTTGGGTAATAGCCTTTTGCTCCAGTCAGCTCAGGGGTATTTAGGCCTGTCAGACGAGAGGTAGAGATATCGGTGAGGAATATTGATGGTGGGAAGGATTTTAGATTACAGTGATTTGTGGGATTGCCCTGACCGACATGATGGTATCTCGGGATTACCTGAGTCTCCTACAGAATCGGTAGCTGTAGGATTTTGAGAGCTGGATTAACGAAATGATGGGATTTACTACAATAATTATTGGATTACTTGTAGGAGTATTACGGATTGTGAATTTATATTGCCATGAGTGAAAGAGAAAGGAGAATAATGTTGTAGTTATAACCCGCATAGTTAAAGTTCCATGTGTGTGTGTGTGTGTATTTGTGTGTGTGTGTTATGAGAGAGAGGGGGGGGGGAGAGTAGCCATCACTACATATTCTGGTAATCTGCTTAGCCTACTATAGTCAGTCGAGCCTCAGTCTCTTTTGTACATTCCTTCCACCACCACAACCATCTTTATCACCACGTTCCCTCCTTGTATTCACTATATCACTAAGTTATTGAACATCTATTATCATCATCAGCACAACACTCCATCTTCATCACCACGTTCTCTGTCTTCACCACCACCACCATTTTCTTTTTCACCACGTTCCTTCCTTGTAATCACTACCACTAAGTTATTGAACATCTATTATCATCATCATCACAACACACCATCTTCACCACCACCACCATCTCTATCACCACGTTCCCTCCTTGTATTCACTACCACTAAGTTATTATACATCTATTATCATCATCACAACACACCATCTTCATCACCACGTTCTCTGTCTTCACCACTACCACCATCTTTATCGACATGTTCCCTCCTTGTATTCACTATACCACTAAGTTATTATACATCTATTATCATCATCATCACAACACACCATCTTCACCACCACCACCATCACCATCTCTATCATCACGTTCCCTCCTTGTATTCACTATACCACTAAGTTATTGAACATCTATTATCATCATCATCATCACAACACTCCATCTTCACCACCACGTTCTCTGTCTTCATCACTACTACCTTATTACTCCACATTTGTCACCACTACAACTAACTTACTCAGCATTTATCCACTACCATCACCACTGCCAAATTCCAGTCAGCTTTACCACAACCAAATTCTTCCACCAACACAGTTATGTCTTACACACACACACACACACACACACACACACACACATTAATTACCTTCAAAACAATCGGCATCTCGACAGTTATTTCTTCATCTATTATTATTATTACCACCAGCACCATCAATAGACTTCTTATCTCAACATCCTCCTCCTCCTCCACCTTCCCCTCATCTTTTTCCTCCTCCACCTTCCCTTCCTTTTTTTCCTCCTCCACCTTCCCCTCTTTTTCCTCCTCCACCTTCCCCTCCTTTTCTTCTTCCTACTCCACCTTCCCCTCCTCTTTTTCCTCCTTCACCTTCTCCACTTTTCCCTCCTCCTCCTCCACCTTCTCCACTTTTCCCTCCTCCTCCTCTTCCTCCACCTCCTCTTTCTCCTCCTCCTCCTCTTTTCGTAGTATACCTTATAAGTAAATATGCTTATAGGGTAAAGGTTTAGGATCGGACTCCACACAGCTGGACATTTATCCCCCCCTAACCCCCCTTCCCCCCCTCAACCATTCTCTTCTCCTCCACCCATGCACTCTGAAGGGGAGATTCTTTTTTTTTTGTTGGTGAATTTTGAAGATTATTTGTTTTTATTATTCCTACAAACTATGCCACGAAACAGATTCCCCATACTATAGTACAATGAGGTCGTCTGTTTCCTGGCATACTTTGGAGGAATCAGTTGCCCTCAAATTCACACACAACGTACGTACATCATGGGTCCGTTTACTTGTTTGTATAGTGTCTCGTTCTTTTTTTTTTTTTTTTTTTTTTTTTTTTTTTTTTTGCATTAACTACATCTTTGTTTCCTTTCTACGATCGAAAAAATAGTTGTGGTTGGTTGTATCTCTCGGTGTTGACATGATGCGAAATGAGTTGCACCGAAGTAATGTTTAAGGGGGTGTGGGAATAGGGGGGCAGGCTTGGGGGGGGGGGGGTTTGGGGGGTGTGGGGGTAGGGGACAGGCTTGGAGGGGGGGTTTGGGGTGTGTGGGAGTAGAGGGACAGGCTTGGGAGGGGGGGGTTAGGGGGTGCGGGAATATGGGACAGGCTTTCTACCCACCCCAAGCCTGTCCCCCTATTCCTGCAACCCCGAAACCCCCCCCCCCCAAGCATGTCCCCTACTCCCGCACCCCCTTAAAGGTATTCTAGCTTATCTTCTTTTCTGATTAGAGGTTAGCGATACACACCACGTGCATGATTTGTTTTGTTTACATTCACCAGGAACAACTACCAACCCGAGGCTAACTAAACCCAACCTGGTATATGACGCCAACTCGGGCTAACCTTTGCTGGCTTGACTTGACCTCTGACCGAGTTTAGCGTGGCGGTGAGGTGAGGTTTGCTGTGCCTGTGTGTGTGTGTGTGTGTTGAAATGTTTGTTGTTGTCGCTGCTGTCGTTATGATGCAGAGGAGTGTGTGTGTGTGTGTGTGTGTGTGTGTGTTGAAATGTTTGTTGTTGTTGTTGTTGTTGAAGTTCCTCAAGCTGTCTGGCCGAACAGCCCCGAATTCTTGTTGTTGTTGTTGCTGCTGTCGTTATGATGCAGAGGTGTGTGTGTGTGTGTGTGTGTGTACTTTAGTAATTTATTCTCGTGGTGTATTGACATGGATACTGTAGAGGTGTTGGATGTATGTATGTATATGTGTGCTTATGTTTGTGTACACGTGCATACCTGTGTACATAAAGAGGGGAGGGACGCAACTCAAGCAAGCAAGTGTGGAGAAGCTAGTGAGGGAAGAAATGTAGATAGGGAGTAGAGGAGGAAAGTGGGGAGAGGGGAGTTGAGGAGGAAAGTGGGGAGAGGGGAGTTGAGGAGGAAAGTGGGGAGAGGGAGTGGCCTAGGCATCTGCTGTACTGTATACGTGTGGAGATGTGGGAGGAGGAAAGTGGGGAGAGGGGAGTTTTGCTACGTGTGGAGATGTGGGGGAGGAAAGTGGGGAGAGAGGTTAGAAGGAAAGGGGAGAGGTGTGGAGATGATAAGAAGAGGAAATGTTGAGATAGGAAAGGAAAGTACAGAGGCGAGGAAGTGGAAAGTGTGAAGATAAAGAAAGAAGGGAAGTGTGTTTAGATTAGTGATGGAAGTGTGGAGGTAAAGAAGGGATTTGTTGAGGTAAGGGAGGGATTTGTGGAGGTAAAGGAAGGAGGTGTGGAGGTAAGGGAAGGAGGTGTGGAGGTAAACGAGGGATTTGTGGAGGTAAAGGAAGGATGTGTGGAGGTAAAGGAAGGAGGTGTGGAGGTAAAGGAGGGATTTGTGGAGGTAAGGGAAGGAGGTGTGGAGGTAAACGAGGGATTTGTGGAGGTAAACGAGGGATTTGTGGAGGTAAGGGAAGGAGGTGTGGAGGTAAACGAGGGATTTGTGCAGAGGTAAAGGAAGGATGTGTGGAGGTGAGGGAAGGAGGTGTGGAGGTAAACGAGAGAGGTGTGGAGGTAAAGGAAGGTGGTGTGGAGGTAAGGAAAGGAGGTGTGGAGGTAAACGAGGGAGGTGTGGAGGTAAAGGAAGGAGATGTGGAGGTAAGGAAAGGAGGTGGTGGAGGTAAAGGAAGGATTTGTGGAGGTAAACGAGGGAGGTGTGGAGGTAAAGGAAGGAGGTGTGGAGGTAAGGGAAGGAGGTGTGGAGGTAAAGGAAGGAAGTGTGGAGGTAAATGAGGTGGTGGAGGAGTGGAGTTGTTGTGGGTTGGTTGGTTGGTGGGTGGAAGCTGGTGGAGCGTGGACACACCTGCCCTAACTCTCACTTTTGTTGCTTTTCTCCACCACTCCATCTCTCTCTCTCTCTCTCTCTCTCTCTCTCTCTCTCTCTCTCTCATCCGGCCCACACATGTCTCTCTCTAGCATGTCTCTCTCTCTCTCTCTCTCTCTCTCTCTCTCTCTCTCTCTCTCTCTCTCTATAGCATGCCGTACCCTTTCTTCAAGGCTATATAACACGAACACATCTATACTCTCTTATAGCCCATTTCCTCCTTGGATGTTAGGTTAGATTGACATGCTTGGTAAATTTAGATAAACAGCTGGGAAGATTGACTGTTTGACGTATTGATAAAAAAGATGTATATTATATGTATTGTTAGATGATAAAAAAGGATACAAATTAAAGATAGCTAGCTGCTGGCATATAATAATAGCAACTACGGCAATTCAGTGCTTGCTTTACGACGCGTCATTGGAGTTCCCGTTAGAGTTTGCATGGGATTTGCCACACGACGACACAAATCATGACATCATCTTATAATCTATCATAGGGTTTGGAGGTTGCATACTTAAGTTTCTGGCCTTCACTCACTCAACACTGTTAATTATCTCTTGTTGTAATGACTGACCTTCAAATAGTTAACTGGTTTGTATGTTTATGAAATACCGACATATATTCCTTCTTTGGTTAAGGGGGACAGGCTGAGGGGGGGGTTTAGGGGGGTGCGGGAGTATGGGGACAGGCTTGGGGGGGGGGGGTTAGGGGGGTGCGGGAATAGGGGACAGGCTTTCTACCCCCTCCCCCCCAAGCCTGTCCCCCTATTCCCGCACCCCCCCCCCCAAGCCTGTCCCCTCCCGCACCCCCTTAAGATTCAAGGGAAGGTAAGTGCGTACAGCTGCAGGCAGGACACATGAAACAGACACATATCAATTGGGCCCCTTATACAGCATAAACTTGGACACGCCCCTACACACAACGTCTCATCCTACCCTATGCTTAATAAGGCCCCCCCCCCCCCGTTTTATGTGTCTGTTTCTTATGTCCGGAACTGTACATTAGATCATGGGTGTTGGCTTAATGACCTTTAGTTTATGCTTGTTGATTACGATGATGGTATTGTCAAGGGGCAGGTGGTGGTGGTGGTGGTGGTGGTGGTGGTGGGGTAAGGTGTAGGTAGTGGGGGTGAGGAGTTATATGTAGATAAGTGTGTAAAGGGGGGGGATGTTGCTGAGTGAGGTAAGGGTGGGGTGTTGATGGGGTGAGGATGGGCAGGACCAGTTCTGAGCGGGGCAGCTGAGGAGCCACGCCGTCTGGCCCTTGTCCACAACCTTCCCCGCCCCGCCCCGCCCCGGTTTGAGTGGTGTGCGGGAGGGACAGGGTGAGGGTGAGGGCGTGGTGTTTACAGTACGGGGATGGAGGCAGCAGAGGGCGTGTGAGGTGACGTCAGCCGGGCACCAGCCAGGCACTCTCTATTTTGGAGCGGCGCCTCGACAAGCCCGGGGTGAACACGGCTGCTGCAAAGTGCAGTGCCACCACCAACAAGACTACTGCAGCCGTGGTGGCCGTCCTCATCAGGTAGCACTAGTAACAGCCAGTTAAAATGGTCGAGTGGCAAGGCTGGTGGTGTAGTAAGAGGCAGGAAAAGAAACACTGGAACTTGATAACTAATTGTTGTTTCTTGGTTCACCAGGTTGTTGGCGACGATGCACTGCAGACGCCGGCGAGTACAGAGGGCCGCCACGGGCACAGCAGGAAGAGCACCACTGTGGACGGTGTGAGTGTAGGAGGGTGGCGAGGGCGGGGCAGGAGGAGGGAGAGGGCGAAGGTGTGCCTGAAGACGGGTCATACCTGTGGCGGGGGTGGCGGCGGCGGAGGGTTGGGTGTCAGTGTCAGCCCTCCACCAGTATGGACACTTGGGGCAGTGCGGGGCCGCCGCCCCCCGCCGTCCACCACCTCTGCTACCCCGCCCATACACACGCCCAAGCAAGCACCCGCTCCCATACGCCCAAGTGGAGGACCAGTCTGCCCTCACACTCCTCCATACTCACCATAATTCTCCTACTAGTCGTCACCCTCGCCAGGTTCACAGGTCAGTCTTTACTCGCTTGTATGGCTACCTGTTTACAGGATATTCCCTCTCCACTAGTTTTTACTATCTCCACTTTTATAATTTCTTTGTTTGCCATTCTTCTCTCGTTGTACCGTTCTTCCACTTTCTTCCATTCCTCCACGTTTCCCTCCACTCGTGTTACTTAAATGGTTCTCCACCATGTGTCTTGTGTGTAAAGCAAGACAGTGCAGGCAGGCAGGCAGGCAGGCAGGCAGGGTACAGCAGCAAGATGTGTGTGTGTGGCAGCCATGAAGTATGCAGAGAATGTTTTCAGCTGTGATCCTAAACTGATAATACATTTACTGTATATCGTGGCTTCGAATTTTTCAGCACAACGACATTGTTGCCGCAGTATTTTGGAATATGTCAGGATTTTTTTTTTTTTTTTTAAGCCAAATCGAGTGTCATAGAGATGTGTGTTGGTGATGATATGAACTTTGACACTGCTTTGTAATATCAGTGTCAGAGAATATGAACAGAATATGAAAACTGAGTCTAGTCACGTCAGGTATGGGGAAACGTGCATGGTGGGGGGTGTGGGGGGGTGGGGAGAGGGGGGGGGTACCAGAGCCAGTATAGCCGAACAGCGGGATGGACCAGTTTTTTTTTTTAAGGTAGCTTGCAACAGGAAGAAGTGGGTTTTGTGTGTGTGTGTGTGTGTGTGTGTGTGTGTGTGTGTTAATCTGACTCCGAGGTGGATGTGGTGTTGATATTATACTGTCGATTGATAGATATTTGTGAAACGTGTATATAAAAATGTCTTCTGAAAATGTTAATGTGAGAGCTGGAAATAAACAATGAATGATAAACGTGGTAGAGTAAATAAAGGAAAAGATGTAAAAGTGAAGCTGAATCAGATAGAAAACAATGTAACCTTGAACTGGTAATTATATAGTAGATATATACCGTATACTATAGAAGATGAAAAAGTGAGGCTGATATAGATAGAGAATTTGGTAACCCTGGCTGTGGTTCTCTTTACACAGTAGATGACGGACTGTTAAGGAGAGATTCACTTGGTGGTAATTTGGTAGGCTACTGATTCCACCAAGGTATGCCAGGAAACAAATCACCTCAATGTTACTAATAGGGGATCTGTTGTTTCTTGTCATAGTTTGGAGGATTCGCTAGCCTTCCAATTTACCATCAAGAGAATCTCCCCTTAATGGAGGTGCAGTGTGTGGTGGTGGTGGTGGAGGTGTGTGTGGTGGTGGTGGTGGAGGTGCAGTGTGTGGTGGTGGTGGTGGAGGTGTGTGTGGTGGTGGTGGTGGAGGTGCAGTGTGTGGTGGTGGTGGTGGAGGGTGTGTGGTGGTGGTGGTGGTGGAGGTGGAGGTGGTGGTGGCAGTGTTGAGTTGAGGTTGTGCAAGAGGAAGGAGTTGTGCCTGGCTGTCGTGCTTGGTTGGATATCCTGCTCGCTGGAGAGGGACGTTTCTCTCTCTCACTCACTCTCTCTCTTCTCTTCTCTTCTCTTCTCTTCTCTTCTCTTCTCTCTCTTCTCCTCTGTGTGTGTGTGTGTCCACCCTTGTGCACATTCACCTCGGCCGGCTGTTAGCTAATATTTCAGTCTAGACACACGTACCCTACTTTTTTTTTATATATATTTAATACGAATACTCTGCAATACCAGGCCATATATATTTTCATCTTCATACCCTATACTTTGTCAGGACCTACAGACCATCCTATATATATATCCTATTCCACTAAGGACCACCAGGACTCACCCATGCCTCCCTCATCATGTTTGTTTCTCCTATCTTTCCTATCCTTCCTATCTTTCCTTCCTTCCTATCTTTCCTATCCTTCCTATCTTTCCTTCCTTCCTATATTTCCTATCCTTCCTATCTTTCCTATCCTTCCTATCTTTCCTTCCTTCCTATGTTTCCTTCCTTCCTATATTTCCTTCCTTCCTATATTTCCTTCCTTCCTATATTTCCTTCCTTCCTTCCTATATTTCCTTCCTTCCTATCTTTCCTATCCTTCCTATCTTTCCTTCCTTCCTATTTTTCCTTCCTTCCTATCTTTCCTTCCTTCCTATCTTTCCTATCCTTCCTATCTTTCCTTCCTTCCTATCTTTCCTTCCTTCCTATCTTTCCTTCCTTCCTATATTTCCTTCCTTCCTATATTTCCTTCCTTCTATCTTTCCTTCCACCTTCCTTCTTCTGCTGTGTCGTGTGTTTTATCTCTCCCCCTCCCCTACATATATACATTTTTTTCTACCTTGGATTCCTGTAAGGTATGTGTCTGCTGGGGAGGTGGTGAGGTAATAGTGCCCCTAGGTGAGGTAATAGTGCCCCGAGGTGAGGTAATAGTGCCCAGAGGTGAGGTAATAGTGCCCCGAGGTGAGGTAATAGTGCCCCGAGGTGAGGTAATAGTGCCCAGAGGTGAGGTGAGGTAATAGTGCCCCGAGGTGAGGTAATAGTGCCCAGAGGTGAGGTAATAGTGCCCCGAGGTGAGGTAATAGTGCCCCGAGGTGAGGTAATAGTGCCCCGAGGTGAGGTAATAGTGCCCCGAGGTGAGGTAATAGTGCCCCGAGGTGAGGTAATAGTGCCCCGAGGTGAGGTAATAGTGCCCCGAGGTGAGGTAATAGTGCCCCGAAGTGAGGTAATAGTGCCCCGAAGTGAGGTAATAGTGCCCAGAAGTGAGGTAATAGTGCCCCGAGGTGAGGTAATAGTGCCCCGAGGTGAGGTAATAGTGCCCCGAGGTGAGGTAATAGTGCCCCGAGGTGAGGTAATAGTGCCCAGAGGTGAGGTAATAGTGCCCAGAGGTGAGGTAATAGTGTCCCTAGGTGAGGTAATAGTGTCCCTAGGTGAGGTAATAGTGCCCAGAGGTGAGGTGAGGTAATAGTGCCCAGAAAGTATTATTATTATTATATGTGCCCTTTGATACCCTTCTTCTACTACCCTTTGATGCCCTTCTTCTACTACCCTTTTTTCCACACGTATTTTCTTATTATCCTTCTTATGTTTTGTCTTCATGGGTGGCTTCTTTTTTTTTATTCGAGTTTTTACATTACATTCTCTTCCGTCCTCCCTCTTTACTCTTGTTATTTTCCTCATTCATCTTTCTCCTTTTCTTTGCCTCTCTTCTCGTTGCTCTTGTGGCTTTTCCTTGTGTGTGTGTGTGTGTGTGTTTATTTTTTTTATTTTTTTATTTTTTATTTTTTTTTTTTTTGCCTGAGGGGAAAAGTGAGTGAGGACATTATTTTGTGTTCATACGTATACACAGCACTTCATTTGTTGATTAAGGGGGTGCGGGAGTAGGGGGGGACTGGGGGGGGTGCGGGAATAGGGGGACAGGCTTGGTGGGGGGGGACTGGGGTGGTACGGGAATAGAGGGACAGGCTTGGGGTGGGTAGAAAGCCTATCACCTATTCCAGCACCCCCCTAACCCCCCCCCCCAAGCCTGTCCCCCTACTCCCGCACCCCCCAGTCCCCACCCCCCAAGCCTTTTTGTGTTGGTAAATCTGGAGCAACTTAATCCTCCAAACTACTCCAAGCAACAGAACACTATTATTTTTGCTCTTCTGGTCCTGTTTCCTGGCATACTTTGGAGGAATCAAGGCACTCTAATTTACCAAAACTGTACTCTCTCTCCCCTTGTACAGTACATCTTCAGAATTAATCGAGTAGTTTATTTACGTAGAGTTATTGTTGTTGTTGTTGTTGAAGTTTCGTAGAGTTTATTATCGTAGATGGAAGGAGAGGAACTTAACTTTTATCCACAACTGTACGTGTGTGTGTAGGTTTGCATGTGGTAAGTAAGGGTTGCGTAAGGTACCGTCTAGGGTCACCTATTTATTGATTACCGGTATGGTACCAGTGCTGGGGTCTGCTGGCGTCCTGTCGGTGTCGTGAGGCCCCCGCGTTACTAGGCGTCTCTCCCGGCCCTCTCACCCACCTCTCACTGCCCTCTCACTTCTTCTTTCATGGCCCATACATTTCTTTTCTTTTCTTTTGAGGTCCTTTTTGCAACATTCAGGGTACTCTCACTTTACACTCCATCCTCTCCTCATAATTATAAATCAGTTAAGATGTTTGTGGAGAGAGAGAGAGAGAGAGAGAGAGAGAGAGAGAGGTTATTATCCCCTCCTAAGCTCCATTTGTATGTTTTTATTATGTTTTAAGCTCTTTTGGTCATCCACTTCTTGAGGTTAAGCTCTACTATTAGAGATTCAGAGAGAGAGAGAGAGAGAGAGAGAGAGAGAGAGAGAGAGAGAGAGAGAGAGAGAGAGAGAGAGATGTATAGTAGGGAGGGAGTGATGAAGGAAGAGGGAGGGAAGGGGGAGGAGAAAGAGATGAAGGAAGAGGGAGAGAAGGGGGGGGAGAGAGAGATGTGTAGTAGGGAGAGAGTGATGCAGGAAGAGGGAGAGAGAGAGGTTGCGGAGAGGGACAGATGCTGGGAGGGAGGAGAGATGCACCGGGAGGGAGACACTGAGTGGAGGGTGAGAGAGTAAAGGGAGAGAGGAGGGAGGGAGGAAGTTATACAGGGAGAAGGTCCAGAGGAGTGGTGCACGATGAGGGAGGAGAGAGTAAGGGGGAGGTACGGTATAGGAAGGGAGAGGTACAGGGAGGAGAGAGTAAGGGGGAGGTACGGTATAGGAAGGGAGAGGTACAGGGAGGAGAGAGTAAGGGAGAGGTACGGTATAGGAAGGGAGAGAGTAAGGGGGAGGTACTGTATAGGAAGGGAGAGAGTAATGGGGAGGTATGGTAGGAAGGGAGAGATGCATGGAGGGGAGAGTAAGGGGAGGTACGGTATAGGAAGGGAGAGAGTAAGGGGGAGGTACAGTATAGGAAGGGAGATATGCAGGGAGGAGAGATTAAGGGGAGAGTGGGATATGGTGGGGGGTAAGGTAGGAAGGGAGGAGAGGGAGGGATAGGGGAAGGGAGTGAGCACCTTCCGGCCGGCAGTAACTTCCTCAATCGATTTTGACTGGGACAGGTAGGCGTGAGGGGAAGGGGAGATGAGGGCAAGGGGGACGACGCTCCCCGCTCGATATTCCTGGCGTAGGGGCCTGTTCGGGAGAAGAGGGGCTCTAAACCTCGTGTGTACGTGAGGGGGGCGGTGAACCCCAAGGGCTGCAGAATTGAGGGACCGGTACTATTCCTCGTGGCTGGAAGCGGTGGAGGAGAAGAAATTATCTTTGTTTTTGGTTTGGGAGGGGAAGGTGCTGGAATATTGTCACTCGAGTAATGTTTTTTCCTTCATAGGCTTCATCCCCGATTCTCGCAATCCCCATTTTGGAAAGTTCATGTTTCTCATTCATATACACACTCGAGTACTTTGATTAAGTTGCAAAGATAAAGTTGACGGTTGTGTGGTGAGGCAGGGTGTGATGCCATTGAGACAGGGTGTGGCCAGGTAAGGCAGAGTAAAGGCTAAGTGAAGTTGAGACCTGATGAGTTAAGATGGGAACCAGGGGTAGGCTAGCAAGACAAGGACCAGGAGAGATGGGGGTATATCCAAGCCCTGATAAATGTGGAGGGCACGCCGTGGTGCCGTACTGATCTAAGCATACGACGAGGTGAGCGGGCGTGCGGACGCGCGGGCGTGGTAGACGTGAGCGTGACGGCGACAGGTGGTGGCGCGTCACGGTGGCAGGGTCGGGAGCCCTGGGGCCCCGCCCGTGGCTGGCCATGCGCGCCCGCCCGTGACTCCCGCCGCCCACCACAGCCCGGGCCAATCGCTGGGGCCCCTGCGCCGCCCTCCGCCCAATGAGTGAGTGAGGTAGCGCAGGTGCGGGTGTTGGCGGGTCCCTCGACCACCACACAACCCGGCTCCCTCCCTCCTTCCCTCCTGGCCACTTCCTCACTCCCTTCCTCCCTCACTCTGCCCTGTTACAAGATACCGCTACCCTCCACAGCCCTAACCTACACCCGGATATCAACAAACACCTGGTCAACAACTCACCTTAACACTATGAACTCACACACAAACTTTTAGCATACACTGTGAATTCACACCCTATCTTGGAGCATAATATTTGTTTTGAATGCACACCCATACTTAGAACACACACAAACTAACAACACACGCCTAATTGTGAATTAGAATATTACATGAAAATGAAGGTATGAGATGAAGATTGAATAAGTACTGAAGAAGGATTGTGATAACGTTAATGAAGAGAAAATGTAAGAGATGGGAGAAATAGTGATAAGAGATGATGGTGGTATGGGTGTAGACGAGGGAGGATGGAGGTGAGGAGGTTGATAGAGGGACACTCGAGTACCATTAGAGAGGCACTGGGTTGTTATTGTTGAAGTGATGATGCACGGTATAGTTAGTCAATAGTACCGCACCATAGTCTGCAGGAGTCCCCAGGCTGCTTGTGTTGTGTAGTGTTACCATCCGTGCCGTGTCTCACTCACACTGCATGCCGAAACGTTTAGCGTGGCTGGTCTTTTATTAGCCCCGGGCGCAGCTTCCGACGTCTGGCCTGGGACTAGGACCACCCCTGTCGTGTTTTGCGCCCTAGCTCAACCCCGGGGCATCCTAGCGGGACCCTGTCACCTCCGGCCAGTGCCCCTGGGGTCACCGGAGCCTGTGGGCGGTTTGGGATCCCGTTTGGACCTAGAGTGGGCGGAGTGGGCGGCTGGGACAAGAGGGGTGGGCGAACCATGACGACGTTACCCTTGCCATATCGAAGCCAAGGCCCCGAGGCGCGGTGCCAGGCTATAAACGGCAGAGCTCTGGCAACACACCCTCCCACCGTTCACCAGGGCACTCGGTTTCGTTCATTTGGCCCAGCATGGCAGACTGAGTGGGTGGCTCAAGTTATATGGAGAACACTCTATGCCTGCTACACGGCATTTTAGGTTGTGTACATGTCACTTGATGTCCCCAGCGCCCTCACCTTACATTTCTTCTGTTGTTCTCATTTATTATGTTCTATTACTTTTTATTCTGTTTAGTGAGGCTCCTCCTTTCTCTCTCATTCTTTCTCTGCGGGTTGCCACACAGCATCACGTCTGTCAACTCGGCCATCTTCTTCTCTCTACACGATATCACACCCCTCCTTGCCCCTCCCTCACCATATATCCCACTGGTACCCCCACCCCTCACCCCCACTCATGAGGCTTTCAACTCGTCACTCGCCAGGTCAGTCAGTATCACGCACACCACAGCACCGTTACATCACTCTCACTCCTGTAATCTAGTATTTCTTCCATGTATTACATATATTTTTTCTCATCTCTCTCCTCTTTTGTCTCTTCCCTCTCTTCGTTACTTTTCATCTTTTTTTATTCATCATGTTGAAGGGGTAGTTCACTTTTGGTACATTGGAGTGCCTTGATTCCAACAAAGTATACCAGGAAAAAAAGATCAGATGAACAAAAACTAATAATGGTGTTCTGTTGCTTAGAATAGTTTGGAGGAAGAAGTTGCTCCAAAGTTAACAACACTGTACTTCCTCCTGTACTCAGTTCATGGTTCACTTTCCCTGGCTGTGTAGCGCCATAGAAAGTTTAGATATCCGAGTTACCTGGACGGCTCTAATTAGGCATCATAACATTACTCCCATCTGTGGACCAATAATACGGTATTTTATCAGTGTTAGTAGACAGTATAGACAATATATATAGAATTTAATTAGTGAGGCAAAAGACGAACAAACATTTTTAGATTATTTTATATAAACCTTTTAATATTAATGTGTTTGTATTTTAATTAACCCTTCAAACTTAACCCAACAATACTATTAACTATACAGGAGAAGGCGCACATTTAATTAAAGAACGCCTAACGAAATAAGTCTGTTCTCTGATCATTCTTGCATGGGGCGACACTGACAAAGAGGACCAAAATATGAGTATGCTATTGTAGCGACGAAAAACTGGTCGGATGAGTTAGTGAAGGTGAATGTTTGTTTGTTGGTGATATAACTGGGAAGTGGGTCTAGGGTGAACGTAAATATACCCTGTTTGTTTACATTGTGGCCATGCAGCAGAAGGGTGGTGATGCAGTACCTGACGCAAATGTTTTCATACGAGCCTAAGATATTAATTTATCTTCATTTATCTCTTTAGGTGAGTGACAGGGGAAGGCAGGCAGTGGTGTTGTGTGTGTGGGTAAGTAGCAATACATGATTTGAAGGCAGGTATACAAATAACACTGATAATAATAATGATAGAGGGTAATGGAGAGATGATAACCCATAATCTCTACTTTGTCATCACCAGTATGTATGAATAAGCCTTGTCAGCAGAACAAATAGATGGGATGGATATAGTTTGCTTGAATAGATAAGTTAGTAGTTTATAGAATACGCTAAATTTTATATATAATGTGGATAGCAACAGCCTGACCAGTTATATCAATAAGTTAAAAGATGCCAGCATATCGACCACGTTTGTGTCAAATTAAGGATGCAGACACCAAACAGTGAAATGAAGCAGAGGAGAGAATGTGCTTCCTCCTCCTCCTTCACCTTCTCATTTTTCTCCTCCTCCTTATTCTTCACCTCCATTTCCTTATTCTCCTCCTCCTCATCCTCCACCTTCTCCTTTTTCTCCTCCGTATGCTCCACCTCCTTCTCTACCTTCTCCTTTTTCTCCTCCTCCACCTTCTCCTTTTTCTCCTCCTCCACCTTCTCCTTTTTCTCCTCATCCTTCTCCTCCTTTTTCTCCTCATCCTTCTCCTCCTTCTCCACCTTCTCCTTATTCTCCTCCTTCTCAACCTTCTCCTTTTTCTCCTCCTGGTCCACCTCCTTCTACACCTTCTCCTTCTTCTTTTTATTCTCCTTATTCTCCTCCTTTTCCACCTCCTTCTTTACCTTCTCCTTTTCTTTATTCTCCTCATCCACCTGCTCCACCTTCTCCTTTTTCTCCTCTTTATTCTCCACCTCCTTCTCCTCCTCCTCCTGCTCCACCACCTCCTCCTTTACCTTCTCCTTATTCTCCTGCTTCTCCTGCCAGCGTATCGTTAGGTATATACGCAGGAGTAGTGCATGTGGTGGTAACAACTAACTGGTCCAGATGGTCATTGGGAAGGTAGACGGACAGGTTCTCTCAAAGTGTTCCCATCAAGGCCACACGTGTTACGATGCCTCTGGCGCTGACTCGGACCAAACACACACACACACACACACACACACATCAGACACACACACACCAGACACACACACACACACACACATACACACACATACACCAGACACACACACACACACACACACACACACACACACACACACCAGACACTCACACACACACACATACACACACACACACACACACACACACATACCAGACACTCACACACACACACACACACACACACACACCAGACACTCACATACACACACACACACCAGATTTGGCTCTCTTTCCTATAGCTCTGGTTGGAGAAATCATTGGGTATCAGTTCTCCCCAAAAAACACCTTCTTCTCTTTTACTCCATTGCCTCCATTTCCCATTTTATATCCCCGTTGGCAAAGTGACGAGTGAGAAATTGATACCCTGCGTAAAAGAAAGAGATGACTGACTACCCGTGTGATCCTCAGAGTGTGTGAGAGAAATTATTGATACCCTGCATGTGTGAAATGTAGATGAGACTATCCATGTATGTGTGAGAGAGATTAATTTATGTCGATGCGAAACTACTATTGTGTAAGCCATCGTATGTGTGTCAAATCGGACTCCTACTCCAGTACCCTTGTGTGTGTGTGTGTGTGTGTGTGTGTGTGTGTCCTGGCACCTGATGACACCCTCGTCTAATCGTCTTGTGATGTTTTGTAGGGAGGGAGGGAGTAGGACGTGTTGGCGCCTTCTCTCTGGCTGGCACTCGTCTCGCGGTAGGAGTAATCTCTTCTCATTATTCCTCACGTCTTTCCCTCTCCTTTCATTCATTTCCTGTCTTGAAGAGGCTGCTATGTTGATCCTGTAAATTGTCAAGAAAAAGCACAGATATGAATACTATATGTAAGCTTAAAATTAGGCAATAATGTTGATCCTGTAAATTGTCAAGAAAAACACAGGTATGTGTACTATATGTAAGCTTAATAATCATAATGTTTTTATCTTCAATACCTTATTATGACAGTACCGATATATACAAAAGTCGCATGTGTTTATACTTTTGACACTAAAACAGTTACATAATATTCTAGTAAGAACAGAGATGCCAACCGTAGAAAAATGATGAAGGAAGATAATATATAGTGGGTAGTGTGTTTGTATGTGACTATAATAGGCCTACCGTCGTGGTATGTGTGTGTGTGTGTGTGTGTGTGTGTGTGTGTCCCTTCACTCGGTGCTTGTCGTCTGTTACCTGGGCCTTCCCTCTGTTTCGTCACACAGTTTGGAGACTCCAGTAACTCTCCTGCGGGTCTGACATAATGATAATATTTCCCCAATGTAACAAAACCAACTCACTCATTCACTCTCTTAATTAACTCGTAAATAACAAATCCTCAATAACACAGCATAAAATAACCTGAACAACATAACAAAATCAACTCACCCATTAACAGGCTTAGGGGGGGGTTTAGGGGGGTGCGGGAGTAGGGGACAGGCTTGGGGGGGGGGTTGGGGGGTGCGGGAGTAGGGGGACAGGCTGGGGGAGATGCGGGAATAGGAGACAGACTTTCTACCCACCCCAAGCCTGTCCGTCCCCCTATTCCCGCACCCCCCAAACCCAACCCAAACCCCCCCTAAGCCTGTCCTCCCCTACTCTCGCACCCCCTTAATTAATATGATGAGAGGCTACTACAGGTTACTCCACACCTTACTAAGAAACATATACAGTATCCCAGTGGTCCCCAAACTAACTAACTATGTCCCTCGGGCGATATTAGGTCCTACAAAGGTTTCCATCCGGCTCTAGGACGTGGGAAGGTAAAATTTTGTGAATGGTGTTGTCTCGCTTCACTACACTTATTTTCCGCTGCTGCTGGCAATAATTCCCCTGAAAAATTATGGCCCGGTGTAATTTAGTTTCTCCGTGATCAATATTTTGTAACTAGCGTGTGTGTGTGTGTGTGTCTCTCTCTCTCTCTCTCTCTCTCTCTCTCTCTCTCTCTCTCTCTCTCTCTCTCTGTCTGTCTGTCTGTCTGTCTGTCTTTCTCTGTCTGTCTCTGTCTCTCTCTCTGTCCCTTCGTGCAAATTTCGACAGTCAGTGATGCCCGTAGTCTACAGTATACCAAAATTACTTCCGCACTTAGTCTGTCATTATATGCCTGCTAGGTGTGTGCTTATGACTCTGTGTGTGTGTGTGTGTGTGTGTGTGTGTGTGTGTGTGTGTGTGTGTGTAGTAGTTCCCTTCCCACAGCACCGTCAGACCATCACCACTGACACCCACAATCCCACAATGACTACAATTAAAAAGAACAAAGCAAGAACAAAAGCAGAAGCACAATGGGATTTTAACACCGACCCCCTTCCTTCCTTCCTTCCTTACTTCCTTCACACTCATGCTGACAACGCTACTTATTTTACAACATCACTATAACACCATTTCCACAATTTTCAACATCACTATTCACACTTTCCAACACCATCTCACAGTAAGCACCACTACCACCATTCTAACTACCACCAATCTAACTGCTACTACCACCACTACCACCATTCTAACTACTACTACCACCACCACCACTACCACCATTCTAACTACCACTACCACCATTCTAACTACCACCACTACCACCATTCTAACTGCCACCACTACCACCATTCTAACTGCCACCACCACTACCACCATTCTAACTACCACCACCACCACCTCACAGTCAGCACTATGGCCGCTACCTTCACCTGCCACCATCATCATCATCACAATTGTCAAAACTGATCCCACTTTCACCCCAACTACCTCCACTTTGCTCCCCGGTCTGTCGCTGCCATACACCACCACCACAATTTGGCTGACTGGCTGGTTTGTTGGATGGATGGATGGCTGGTTGTTTGGTTGGCTGGTTGGTTTGTTGGATGGATGGATGGATAGTTTGTTGGTTGATTGGTTGGTTGGCTGGATGGATGGATGGATAGTTTGTTGGTTGGTTGGTTGTTTGGTTGGTTGGTTGTTTGGTTGGCTGGTTTGTTGGATGGATGGATAGTTTGCTGGTTGTTTGGTTGGCTGGTTTGTTGGATGGATGGATAGTTTGTTGGTTGTCTGTTTGGTTTGTCGGCTGGCTGGTTGGTTTGTCGGCTGGTTGGTTGGTTGGTTGGTTGGTTTGTCGGCTGGTTGGTTGGTTTGTCGGCTGGTTGGTTGGTTGGTTACCTGGCTAGCTACCTGTGGGCCTCTCATACTGTCACTACCACTATACACAATTTTTGTTGTTTTTTTTACTTGGCTAAAATGTACACAACCTCCCTCATTATATTTCTTGTGTGTGTTTTTTTTTTTAGGTCAGAGTACTGCAGTCAAAGACAAATTACACAAAATATTTAGAACACTTTTCTATGTCACCACCACCACTACTACTACTACTACTACAACCACTGCCACCACTACTACTACTACTACTACTACTACTACTACTACCACTACCACCACCACTACCACTACCACCACTACTACTACCACTACCACCACTACTACTACCACTACCACCACCACCACTACCACTACTACCACTACTACTACTACTACCACCCCTTTAAAATCACCACTACCAGCATTACCAACCACAGCTATAAATACCACTCCCATCCCATACAACACACACACACACACACACACACACACCACCATCATCCTCCCGTGCCCCTTCCCACCCTCACCACCACCATCATCACGTCCATAAAATTCCACCCAAATTTAAACTATTGAACAACAAGAGTACACGTGGCTCTATGACCCATAACGCCCTTTTTATATCCCAATTATCAACATTAGAACCGGCTATATACTTTTTGTTTTAACCACCGCCATAGGGGGTTATGTTTTTTGCTCTGTTTATTTGTTTATCTTATTTTTTTATTTTAAGGGGGTGTGGGTATAGGGGGACATGTTTAGGGGGGTGCGGTGGGTTTTGGGTGGGTCGGTGGGGTTTTCGGGTGTGCGGGAGTATGGGAACAGGCTTGTGGGGGGGGTTAGGGGGGTGCGGGAATCGGTTACAGGCTTTATACCCACCCCAAGCCTGTCCCCCTATTCCCGCACCCCCCCCCCGCAGTCCCCCCCACAGGCCTGTCCCCTACTCCTGCACCCCCTTAACCACCGCCATTGGGGTATTATGGTTTCTGCTCTGTTTATGTGTGTGTCTTTATTTCCAGGATTGCCCAGAAAGTTAGTTATTATCTTTATTAGTATTTGGGCTATAATGTTGTGTAATAATTATTGTTTATACAAGTGGGTTAGACTAGTAGAAAATTACTCTTAATTTTGCATAATGGTGACTCGTATAGAAAAAATAAATACAGTTAGATTATTACCATAGCATTTCACTCTATTAAACAACATGTATCGTTATATTCCTTTGTATATCTTTGTATAGACTAGTGAATGAATTGTGATACTGGTAATGTGTATATATTTAATGTTGTTTGAAGATTAAATAATGGGTAGTTAATGGGTTATAGTGTATTGAAGGCAGGGGTGTGTGTAATGGGTATAGATGGGTACTTAAAAGACCCTGTGATGTCGTCAGAAAATATGGAGGTTATTAGCGAGTCTTTCAAATATTGCCACGAACCACCACCTACCTACCCACATTGAAGGAGCTTGTTTCATGCCATAGTCAGGAGGAATCAGAAGTCACCACCACCAAGTCTCATACATACACGATCACAGGGTCCTTAAGGGAAAAAGCAGGCAGCCAACCAACCAACCGTCCCTAAGAAGTGAACTGTCTAGACGGACCCTGACCCAACCCTTTGATCTCTGCGGCCTCTCCCTCTTGCGTAACTCTCTCTCTCTCTCTCTCTCTCTCTCTCTCTCTCTCGTTCTTCTCTCTCGGTCTAGCTGCTCTACTTCTCTCTCTCTCTCTCTCTCTCTCTCTCTCTCTCTCTCTCTCTCTCTCTCTCTCTCTCTCTCTCTCTCTCAGTATATGTTGTTAAATTAGGAGAAAAGGTATGAGAGGTGAGAGTGATATGAAGTGTGTGTGAGTGTGTGTGCATGAGAGGTGGGGAGATAGATGTGTGTGTGTGTGTGTGTGTATGAGAGGTGGGGAGATAGATGAATGTGTGTGTGTGTGTGTGTGTGTGTGTGTGTGTGTATATGAGAGGTGGGGAGATAGATGAATGTGTGTGTGTGTGTGTGTGTGTGCATGAGAGGTGTGGAGATAGATGTGTGTGTGTGTGTGTGTGCATGAGAGGTGGGGAGATAGATAGATGAGTGTGGAGGTGAGGGGAGAACGGTAATGAGGGTATGATGGTGTGTTTAGAGGCCCCAGTGGTCGTGTGTCTTGGGGGGGAAAAGATGGATTTTCAGGCCAACTCTCACTCATCACTCTGTCTCACCTATATAGCATCTCTTCTCTTCTTATTCCCTTGCATCCTTATTACTCCATCCCTGCCACACACACACACACACTTCCCCTGCCTCATATCTCCCTTTCCCATTCTCCATCTCAACCTGCTCTACCCCCTCCTTCCCTTATCTCTCTCTCTCTCTCTCTCGTCTCTCTCTCTCTCTCTCTCTCTCTCTGCTTTTCTTTCACACAACGTATACCGGTAGATAATGACAATATATAAAAAGGTATAATGTTAACTCATCTTTCCGAAAATGCCTCGTAATTCACTGTGTTTTCCCGACCATAAAATATGTACCATAGATTTAATGTGTGTGTGAGAGAGAGAGAGAGAGAGAGAGAGAGAGAGAGAGTTGCGTGTGTGTGTGTGTGTGTGTGTGTGTGTGTGTGTGTGTGTGTGTGTGTGTGTGTGTGTGTGTGTATGAGTGAACGACGTAGTGTTATGGGAGGTCAGGAAGTAGGCTTATGGAAAAACAGTTTTACTGGGTTTGGCTTTTGATGTGTTTGTGGAGCGTGGGTGTCTAAACATGTCCCGACTTGTATTCCCCCCAAGGGTCAGGTTCCAAGTCCCCCGCGGCTGATGACGAAAAGGACCACCCTAAATATTTGTGTGTGTGTGGGGGGGGAGGGGGAAGAGGGGGAGGTGTGCGTGCGTGGTGGGGAAGAAGGAAGGAAGGCATGAATGAGAGGAAAGGCGTGTGTGGTATAACAGAGAAAGAATGAGATGTGAATAAGAAATTAAATGCATTGTGGGGAGGAGAAGAAGAAAGATGTGGGAAGGAGAGAGGTGATAAGAGTGAAGAAGGCACAATGTGGAGAGAGGAGAGGAGGACTGAAGAAAAAAGATATGGAGGGGGAGATAAGGATATTGTTGGTTTGAGTGGTTGAGAGGGAAGGGGCAAGGGGAATGAGGAGAGGAGGGAGAGGAAAGGGGAATGAGACAGGGAATAGGAGCAGGAAAGGGGAATGAGAAGGGAAAGGAGAGGAAAGGGGAATGAGAAGGGAAGGGAGAGGAAAGGGGAATGAGAAAGGAAGGGAGAGGAAAGGGGAATGAGAAGGGAAGGGAGAAGAAAGGGAGGATGACGAAGGGAAGGAGAGAAGAAAGGGAGGATGAGAAGGGGAAGGGAGAAGAAAGGGAGGATGAGAAGGGAAGGGAGAAGAAAGGGAAATGAGAAGGGAAGGGGAATGAGAAGGAGAAGGGAGAGGAAAGGGGAATGAGAAGGGAAGGGAGAAGAAAGGGGGTATGCAAAGGGAAGGGAGAAGAAAGGGAAATGAGAAGGGAAGGGAGAAGAAAGGGAAATGAGAAGGGAAGGGAGAGGAAAGGGAGGATGAGAAGGGAAGGGAGAAGAAAGGGAGGATGAGAAGAGGTACAGTGATGGGAGAACAACTTGAGAGTGGAATGGAGGACGGGGATAAGGAAATAATTTGGGGGTGGGAAGGACAGGAGGGAGGTTACATGTGGAAATTAAGGAATAGGGGGGGGGGGGAGGGTGTACAAAGAGGGGTAGAACAGAGGAGGGGGGAGGAGTTGTAAGCATTAGCACGTTGGGGGGGGGAGGGGAGGGGGAAGGGGTGGGGAAGGGGGAGGTGAATGGGAGAACAGGAAGGAGGAAGGGGAAGTGGGGAAAGATGTGCAAGGAAGAAAAGAATAATAATTGTGTGGAAACAAAAGAGGAGGCAGGCACGGAGGGAAACAAGAAGAGATGGAGAGAGGGAGGAGAGGTGGAGAGAGGGAGGGAGGAGAGGTGGAGAGAGGGAGGGAGGAGAGGTGGAGAGAGAGAGGGAGGGAGGAGAGGTGGTTGTGCCAGAAAGCAAGGAAGGAATGAGGAATGGAGTAGAATCATTGTGGAGGATGGGGGTCGAAGGAAGTGGAATGGTGTTAGGTGGAAGAGTGGAAAAAGTAGAGGTGGTGGGTGAGTGGAATTATTTTTTCAGCAGTTAGCTGGGAGTGATTACAGGAGCGACTGAAGTAATAATATCAATCCACTTTCGGGACATAAAAACAAAACAAAAGAATGTAATATAATAAATAGCCTGGGGTGT
>JAWQEG010001953.1:0-5000 GCA_033782935.1 Petrolisthes cinctipes
CTTAACTCTGGCGTGTGTGTGTGTGTGTGTGTGTGTGTGTGTGTTAAGGTCAAGATAATGGTAAAAATCCAAAATATTTCATAATTAGGTGTTAGCTCTCTCTCTCTCTCTCTCTCTCTCTCTCTCTCTCTCTCTCTCTCTCTCTTCCCTTATTTTTTTTTTCTCTCTCTCTTCCTTTTCATCCCTTTTCCTTTTCTCTCTCTCTCTCTCTCTCTCTCTCTCTCTCTCTCTCTCTCTCTCTCTCTCTCTCTCTCTCTCTCTCTCCAAAAATGTGTGTGGTTTGAGTGTGACCTTGAGGTGTGAGTGGCACTTGAGTGGGAGTCTGAGGGTGACCTCCTTCAAATTATCTCCTTCAAGGTGGACCTCAAAGTCTTCTTGTTGTCGTTATTGCTACTGTTGTTATTGTTGTTGTTGTTGTTATATTCAAATCTTTATATACTTCACCATCATAAATAATAAAAATAAAAATAATAATATTAATACTACTAATAATAATAATGATGATAATAATAAAAATAATGATACAGGAATAATAATGATAATAATAATAATAACTTTAATAATAACAACAACAGCAACAACAACGATAATAATATCAATAACAACAACAATAACAGTAATAACAACAATAACAAATAGATAACAGTAGCAATAATAAACAAACCCTAATTAATATCAACAACAATAACACAACTGACTCACCTCTGACCTTATATTATACTATGAAAGACACAACAACAACAACAACAACAACTACAACACAACACAACACAACACACTCACCAACCCAACACAACACAACACAACACAACACAACACAACACAACACAACAACACACAACCCAACAATACAATACAACACAACACAACACAACACAACCCAACCCAACACAACACAAACCCAACACAACACAACCCAACACAACCCAACCCAACACAACACAATACAACACAACACAACAACACAACACAACACAACACAACACAACCCAACACAACACAAAAACAAAACACAACACAACCCAACCCAACACAACACAACAACAACACAACACAACACAACACAACACAACACAACAACAACACAACACAACACAACCCAACCCAACACAACACAACACAACAACAACAACAACACAACACAACACAACACAACACAACAGAACCAAACACAACACAACACAACACAACCCAACAACACAACACAACCCAACCCAACACAACACAACACAACAACACAACACAAGTCAACAAAACACAACACAACACAACACAGCACAACACACCCCAACACAACACAACACAACAACAACAACCCAACACAACACAACACAACACAACAACAACAACAACAACCACTGTCACCATATCCCTCATTATTCTTTCCTGCCAATCGATTTCTTTATTTATCAATCCCTGTCACCTCTTCCTCATTCGTTCATCCATCTCTTTACTTTTTCTCTCTCTCTCTCTCTCTCTCTCTCTCTCTCTCTCTCTCTCTCTCTCTCTCTCTCTTCTACTTCTTCCTTTATTCCCTCTCTTCTTCGTTCATCTCTCTCTATCTCTCTCTCTCTCTCTCTCTCTCTCTCTCTCTCTCTCTCTCTCTTCTCTCTCTCTCTCTCTCTCTCTCTCCTTCGTTTATCACCCGTTTCTCCTTCCTTATCATCTTTATCAACAATTATCTTTCCTCCATTTATACCCCTTACCTCCCTCCCCCCTCCCCCCATTCCTTGCCCCCCCCTCGTGTCCCCTTCCCCATATTATTATTATTATTATTCTATCTCCCACTTATTCATTATTCTTCCTTCCTTTATTCATAACCTCTATCAATCCTTCTCTCCTTCTTTCATTTCACCTACCAATCCTTCCTCCTTCCTTCATTACATCTACTAATCCATCTCTTCTTCCTTCATTACATCTACTAATCCCTTCTCTTCTTCCTTCATTACATCTACCAATCCTTCTTCCTTTATTTCTTACTTCCTTCCTTCCTTCCTTCTTTTATTCCTTCCTTCCTTTCTCCTTTCATTACATCAACCAATCCCTTCTTCCTTCCTTCCTTCCTTCTTTCTCTCACCCCTTGTTCCTTCCTTCCATCCTTCCTTCTCTCACCTCTTCCTCCCTTCCTTCCTTCCTTCCTCTTTTATTCATTACATCTACCAATACCTTCATTCCTTCCTTCCTTCCTTCCTTCTCTCACCCCTTGTTCCTTCATCCATCAACTCTCCCTCCTTCTCTCACCCCTTCCTCCCTTCCTTCCTTCCTTCCTTCCTTCCTCCCTTCCTCTCACTCCTTGTTCCTCCATCCATCAACTCTCCCCTCTTCTTTCCTCCCTTCCTCCCTTCCTCTCACCTCCATCCATCACCTCTCCCCTCTCTCATTTCCTTTCCCTCTTAATATATCTTACCTGTTATCTTATTATTTCATTATTCTTCTTTTACTTTTTTATAATTTCCTACTTCTTTTATATTTATTTTTCTTGCCTTCCCTTTACCCTCTTACTCTTCCACCACCTCCCTTTACCCTTCCAACATTACCATCACCCTCCCCTATCCTTCCACCACCCCCCTTACCCTTCCAACACCTCCCTTACCCTTCCACCACTTATCCTACCCTGCCACCACCTCCCCTTACCCTTCCAACACTTCCACCACCTCCTCAACCCTGCCCACCACCTCCCCAACATTACCACCCACTTTCTCAACCTTGCCAACACCTCCCTTACCCTTCCACCACCAATCCTACCCTTCCAACACCCTCCCTTACCCTTCCAACATTACCACCACCTTCCTTACCCTTCCACCACCAATCCAACACTTCCAACACCTCCCTTTACCCTTCCAACACCTCCCCTACCCTGCCATCATCACCAACACCTCCCTTTACCCTTCCAACACCTCCCCTTACCCTGCCAACACCTCCCCTACCCTTCCAACATTACCAACACCTCCCTTTACCCTTCCAACACCTCCCCTTACCCTTCCAACACCCCCTTTACCCTTCCAACACCTCCCCTTACCCTTCCAACATTACCACCACCTTCCTTCACCCTTCCAACACCTCCCTTCATCCTTCCAACACCTCCCTTACCCTTCCACCACCTCCCTTCACCCTTCCAACACCTCCCTTTACCATTCCAACACCTCCCCTTACCCTGCCAACACCTCCCCTTACCTTGCCAACACCTCCCTTCACCCTTCCAACACCTCCCCTTACCCTGCCAACACCTCCACCACCTCCCCTACCCTGCCAACACCTCCCCTACCCTTCCAACACTTCCAACACCTCCCCTTACCCTGCCAACACCTCCCCTTACCCTGCCAACACCTCCCCTTACCCTGCCAACACCTCCCCTACCCTGCCATCATCACCATACCTGTACATTATTAAGTCTATTGATTGTACCATTACCCCTGAGTTTCGTGTCTCTCCACACTCACAACACGAGGGGAGTGAGTGGGGGGTGGGGGTGGGGGGTAGGAGGGGGGTGTGAGTGGGGGTGGTAGGGGGGTTGCAGGAGGGAAGAGTGAGGGAGTGGAAGAGGGGGTGGGGGGCAGGAGGGGGGAGTGGGTGGTGTTGGGGGCAGGAAGGGGGAGTGGGTGTTGGTGGGTGGGGGGCAGGAGGGGGGGGGGAGTGGGTGTTGGGGTGGGGGGAAGGAAGGATGAGGAGGGAAGAATGAGGGAGTGGAAGAGGGGAGGGAAGAGTGAGGGAGTGGAAGAGTGGAAGGAAGGATGAGGAGGAAGGAGTGAGGGAAGAAAGAAGGGAAGGAAGGATGAGGAGGGAAGAGTGAGGGAGTGGAAGAGGGGAAGGAAGAGTGGGGGAGTGGAAGAGGGGAAGGAAGAATGAGGAGGGAAGAGTGAGGGAGTGGAAGAGGGGAATTAAGGAAGGGTGAGGAGGGAAGAGGGAGGGAGTGGGGGGTGGTGTTGGAGGGAGGGGAAGGAAGTGGTGGTGAGGGGGGGGGGCAGGAGGGAAGAGTGGGTGGTGGTGGTGGTGGTGGTGGGGGGAGGGTTAGGATGGAAAAAGGAAGGGAAGAGGGGAAGGATGGGAAGGATGAGACAAGGAGGGGAAGAGGGTAAAGAAGGAAGGAAGAGGGGAAGGAAGAATGAGGAGGAAAGATAAGGAAGAAAGACGGGAAGAAAGAGAAGGAAGAAGAGTGAGGGAGTGGAAGAGAGGAAGGAAGAATGAGGAGGAAAGATTAGGAAGAAAGAAGGGAAGGAAGAGAAGGAAGAAGAGTGAGGGAGTGGAAGAGAGGAAGGAAGAATGAGGAGGAAAGATTAGGAAGAAAGAAGGGAAGGAAGAGAAGGAAGAAGAGTGAGGGAGTGGAAGAGAGGAAGGAAGAATGAGGATGAAAGATTAGGAAGAAAAATGGGAATAAATAGAAGGAAGAAGAGAGACCAAGATAAAAAAAAAATAATAATAATAATAATACAGATATATAAATAAATAAATAAACGAAAAAAACTGACGGTAGGGTGAAATTGGAGCTACCGAATCCTCCAAACTATTGCGTTGTCCAGAAGTCTACGTAGGCTCCAATTCGACCCAAACAAACAAACACACATACATACAAACGAGGCCCTTCAGAAAATCCAATCAACAGTTATTATTATTATTATTATTATTTTTTATTTTTTATTTTTTTTTATTTTTTTTTTATTACTGTTGTTTTTATTATTATTATTATTTTTATCATCATCATTATTATTATTATTATTATTATTATTACTATTATTATTATTATTATTATTATTATTATTATTATTATTATTATTATTATTATTATTGTTGTTGTTGTTTTTGTTTTTATTATTATTATTATTATTATTTATTATTATTGTTGTTGTTGTTTTCTTTTTCTCAGTCAGTCTTTTACACAAGAGTCGAAACCAACTGGATCTCACTCCCCTCCCACTCTCACTTCCACTCCCCTCCCACTCTCACTTCCCCTCCCCTACCACTCTCTATCTCACCTAACTTCCCTACTACTCCCATCTCACCCC
>JAWQEG010001953.1:10000-215911 GCA_033782935.1 Petrolisthes cinctipes
CTCTCAATCGTGTAAATTCTGGACTCTCAATCGTGTAAATTCTGGACTTTCAATCGTGTAAAATCATGCATGGGTTTTGATCAGTCATTTCATAAACAGTAGGGTGTGTTATGGTCTCTGTCACACACACATACACGCATCATACAAAAATACCCTCTGTCACCACACACACACATACACACACCATACTCTCTAGTGCACCTATACACCTCTCTAACACATACACACACACACACACACACACACACACACACACTCTTTCTCTCTACTACACACTTTATCGTTTCTAGTGCACCTACACACTCCCTAGCACATACATACATACACACACACACTCTACCACACACTTATACACACACACACACACACACACACACTCTCTCTCGACCACACACTACTTTATCGTGACAATCACACACTACCACTCTCGACCACCACATGCATGACACACACACACAATATAACTCTCTCTCTCTCTCTCTACACACACATAAACAGAGTATAAGAGGGTATAAAGGAAGATAGGCTACTCTCTCTCTCTCTCTCTCTCTCTCTCTCTCTCTCTCTCACAACGTACCTATAACTATCTCCTTGGTCTTGTTTAGATAGGCCATGCGACAACTTCTCCATATTCCAGTGTTGGCACGTAAAAAGTACCTCTTGTTCTTGGTATTATAGATTCCCTTCCCACCATCCACAATACCCCAGTAATCAGTAGAAATAGCCACCAGCCACAGCAGCAAACCCACCAGGAGAAAAACAGTGACGGCCATCAAGACCCGCCTCTCCACCAACACCTCATGGGCCGCCTTCCTATTGGCCATCTTTCCTGTCACTGAACAAACAGTCTGCTGAACTTCTGAAGGACTGATCGTGCGCCCGCCCCGCCACTCACACCCATCCACACACGTCTCTGCTGCTGCCGCCCCGCCTCGCCTCGCCTCGCCCAAACTGTTGTACTGTAAAATTGCGTGACTCGTTGAAATTTATCTATCCTACCTATCTATCTAATTATCTATCCTACTTTTCTGTGGTACTCTGACTGTGTATATTTGTCACATTACGACAAATAAGGACGTATGGGACTGACCATATAGTCCGTATAATAATTTTTTTCATACATTTTAATACCTTACAGGCATTTTTTTTTTTTTTTTTTTTTTTTTTTTTTACATTGGTTGATGGTACAAAACAATAATTATTAAACAACTGCATGTAGGCTACCACAGAGTCGTACAGTAGGCTACATATGTAATTTCTTTCGACGTAACACACAGGATCAAGTAATTCAACATAATCATTCTGGTCAGGAAAAGTATATATGCAGGAATTTGAATTGGGAAAGTATATAATAACAATAAAAAAAATATATATAACCTCACAAGGAATTTTAGTAGCAGCTCTTTTATCTTATCTTTGAACGTTCCATTTTCCTCGCCACTATTCTAATAAACACACACACACACACACACGGTAAAAATGAGAGATCGACAGTGTTCACCTTCTTGCCCTCTTCTCTACTACCTTCCCATTCATAGATTATAATCACGATATTATTATGTAATGTGTCGCGTTAAATAGAAGCAGGATTCCTCGTTATTATATTCCTGTAAGTGGCACCAGTTTGGAAATAGGGTAGATTTAGATGAGTGCAACAATTAAATGCCCTAGCTTCCAAAAGAGGTAAGAAGTAATTAAGGAAGCTGTGAAAATAGATAAGAAATAAAACCAATGCCGGACAGACATATTTATTAGGCTATATATAGAGACTCAAAGAGATGGTTCTAAAGATTCTAAATTAATCAGGAGATGCCTTGAACGGGCTATAACTAAACCACTGTAGTTTCCAAAATTCTTATGGTCCCCTCAGAATGCACCACATCAGTGACGTGGAGCACATCCATGCCAGACGTTAACCCCTGGCTAAAGGTATCGTGGACACCAAGGCCAAGAGATATATCTCTTGGCCTTGGTCCACACCATCGGAATCCTGCGAGGAGTCGGACGAGGCATCAACGGGTCGCTTGGTGGAGGTTGAGGAGGTGGAAGGCTGCAACCTAAGCTGCGGAGTGACCGAGGAGAGGGGGGGAGGGTTGTGAGAGGGCAGCTCAGGCCAGTGATCCTCGATAGGAGACTCATCAGCCCCAGGGGAAAGATCGAGAGACCATATTGGGCATGAGGAAGAAAAGAGTTCTAACTTCTAATAAGAAAAGAGGCCGCAAGGGTAGGTAGGAGAGGGAGGCCAAATGGAAAGTGACAGCAGGTACTTGGTAGGCTCGGTAGGCTGGTGTGGGGTCACAGGTGGGGAGGTTTCTATGGGAAGATAGCCTGTGTTTCATTTTTACATGAAGTGAAATAAAGAAATCCTGCTATACTGTACTAAGTTGTAGCATTTTTTCGGTATATGGAGACAGGAGAAGCAATATAATAATAGATTATGCATTAAATGGTGGATATGTACAGCCACAATCAAATAACCACCAACACTTTCCTTCCATCGTGCAAATAATTCAGTATCATATCAAAAAATAATCATACAACACGTACCTTACGTCAACTCAACCCCCTCAATTATTATCATGAGGTGGTGCAATATCATGCACGTGTTGTTTTTTATTACCAAGATATTTACTACAATGGAAGGAAAGTGTCGGTGGATAATAATTGATTGTGGCTGTAAAGTACATAGTTTTTGCAAAATATAACAATAATGTACGATAATTGTGATGAATATACGACACTTTATTAGTCAGTGGTGTACGATAACCCCGGATCCGGCTCCACCAATCAGAGGCCAGCAACGGGTTCAAATTTGTTTACAAGCAAGACGAGGCGGACGTGGCGAGAGATTTTAATCCTTTTTATACTTGTGGTGCTTAAATCTCTGTCTACACACACTTCATATTGCATAGGAGGGTAATAATGGAGACCGAGGTATACACAGAGGAGGCCCTGAGGGGACAGAAGTACACAGAACTCCTCAAAATAGCAAAAAAATTGGGTATAAAGTCGAGGCGTATGAAGGTAAACAAACATACACAAGTTAATTAATAATATATATTTTTTCTTCTCTTCTGGCTCGTGTTTTTGTGTTATTTTGGTAAATTTACAGAAGTACTGGGTTCACTATATTGTATATTTTATTATTACCCACTATTTTGGACCATTTTAACTTTTTAAGGCACTTATCATCTAAGGTGTTTCTCGGAGATGCCCCGTTTTACAAACAATTTGGAAATTAGTCTGGGTATTTATTGAAAGAATTACCGTTTTGTAGTAGTGTTGCCAGATCTGACTAGGTTCCAGTATTTTTTCCCGGTCATTTCATGTACTTTACCATGGTAATTTCCCGGTAGTTTGCCCAGGTTAGGTCCTGGTAGTCTGCTTTGGTATAGATTAGGTTAGGTCAGGTCAGGTAAGGTCAGGCTAATTTCAAAATGCCCCATTTGAATATGCCCTATCTTGGAAATGGGGCATTTGCGGAGGAAATGCCATAGAAGAAAATAGTCTTAGAATGGTCTTAATAAGTGGGTGATGAAGGTAGAAAAACCGTACACAATAACGATAATTCTAAGTCTGACCTAACCTAACCTAGACCTTAGCAGACTACCGGGACCTAACCTGGGCAAACTACCGGGAAATTACCATGGTAAAGTACAGGAAATGACTGAGGCAAAATACTGGGACCTAGCCAGATCTGGCAACACTGCTACAAAATGGCAATTTTTTCAATAAATACCATATTTTTATTCTCCTCTGGCTCGTTATATTTTTTTCTCTTCTGGCTCGTGTTTTTGTATTTTTTTTTCAATATTTATTTATTTATTCTGATTCTTTATATTATTCCTGTCTCATGCTTGATTGATTTTTTTATAGGGTTAGACAGTAATCAGTAAGAGAAATAGTAGTATGTTGATTAATACGGTATAATTTAACAATTCCTGTAATAAGGTTGAACTCTTGCATTAACGTTTGACAGTGAGTTACCTTAGTTTAATTAATTGATAAGCGATACATTTTTAACAGGTTGCCTCAACAGGAATTCGTGGTAACTACAGTATATACCGGTATCGTATATTTTCACATTATATTACCTGTGATTTCAGTGATTTGGACCGTTGTTTCTCTCGGAAATGCTTTGTTTTGGAGATAGCCCAAGATAATTATAAGCTATGCTAAGGTGAAAATCGGTCTGTTCTATGCAGCTGTTGATTAAGTCACACAGTATTGCACCCCAGGGTTGGAATGTGAACTTGTGGAGCAGAACGCGGTCATATATTATTTTTGATAACTTACAATCATGATATTAAGTTTACCTTATGTGTAAGCTAAGCAATTTGTATTTACTAATTGGTACTTCTTTTTCCTTATGTTTTGTGTAACTGTCTTCACTGAAATTCCTTCCCCTGTTATATGTACTGTTTATCGTAATTATTTTCCCCATATGAGTTTACAGTCGACCCTCGCAATAACGGACAAATGCGTGTTCAAGACCGTCCAATGTTGTAAAAAGTCTGTTGTTCGAAAATATAGCTGAAAATCGTACACAAAAGCAATAAATTTATAAAATAATAAACTTGTGCCACAGTTTTGTCATTTTCAAGTTTCCGTATTAGTTCTAACTTCTGGGCAACCCTGAGGGTCACACGCTTGCATTTAAGTTGTTTGGGAGGCATAATAGTGGCGAAAATCGGTGGTAAAGACAGAGTGGACCGAGCGGACTGAGGCGACAACCCACGCGGGCGGCTCGGTTGGCGGGAAACACCTCGTCGCCTAGCGGACAAAATTTGCAACACCGGACAAACATACGTGTGTCCGGTCGATTGTCCGGTCGTGGACATTGTCTGTTATAAGCGAAATCCGTTATTGTGAGGGTCGACTGTACTGTAGTATCATCACTTTCAATAAAAAATCATATCTATATGCTATATTGTATAACAAAGTCTGTCCAGTGGTTTAACTTTAGCTTTTTTTTTTTTACAATTTACCATCTTACTGCTTGTATAAAACTGGTTAATATTTTACATTCGGTTACGATATCTTCCTTTTCTTTCTCTTACAAATATAAGGAGTTTATGTGTAACGTTAGGTTAAGAGAAAGATTTGACTCTTGGTTCTATTAGCTAAGGATGATATTCAATTTTTAATTTGATATAATCTTAATGGTTTTCAGGCTGAGAAGTTAAAAGAAACCATCCTCCAGCACCAAGAAGAACTTTCCCTCCAAAGAGAAGCAGAGGCTGTAGCCAGTGAGGTTGCCAGTGCTGCTGAAGTTACCAATGATATGGATGGTGGTCCTATAAAACCAACACAGAGTGAAGATGATGAAGAACTTCTTACAGATGTAACCTGCCCAGATATTCTCCTTGTAGAAGATATTGCAACCAAGGTATGACAGACCTTTCTATTTCGGTACCTCTTTTAGTTAAATACTGTAATTTTGATAAGCCTAACAGAAGCCATGTTTGTACTTATTGATGACTTACATTACTAACTGAGCCTATGTGTTCATGACTAGCTTTTAGCCCTCGCAAGTCAGGCATAGTCCACAGATGTTTTATTGGGGTAGGGGACAAAATCATTTGTTTTTTGCAAAATTTCACATGTTTGTAATTTCATGTGGTAACTATTAATGTTAGGGAAGATATTAAAGTGACAACTACAGATCTTTAGTTTTCAGGAATGACCAGAATATGCTTTATTGGACATAAGGCTTTACTGGCTATAGTGGTGGAGTGAGTGGTTGGGTGTGGGTGGGAGTAAGTGTGGAAAGAGAGTTTAGCAATGCATTATATATAGACTCTGAACACCTTTGACATTGGTGTAGAGACACAAGACACCAGTGGTGGGTATTACACCTGCCATATGGCTTATCCTGACATTTACAGTAAGTGTTGATGTGTCAAAATTCGATAACAGTATATATATTTTTCAGGATGAGTTGCCACAAGCAGAACAAGAGGCTACATGTATGAATCCAGAACAGGGAGGTCAGTATATTTATTTATTGATTTTGCTCTCTTTCAATTGGTACTGAAATGTTGACATTGATGTGCAACTGTCCCTCAACCTTTCTTTTTCATGTATGGCTATGAAATACAGTAAGGTACAGTACAAAGATGGGCCAACAGTCTCTGTGGGCCACTGGATTCACAAAGACTTGGGGCAACAACAGGAACTATATTTGTGCTGTTTAGAGTACCACTTATTTTCCATAATTAGAAGAAGGTTAATAATGTTGTGAATCATATTTTTTTGCAGCATTAAAGAAATGAACATTGTCAGAGTTTCCAATTATACTTCAGGAAATGAATTAACGTTTTATTATGTCTTAATTTAATTATGCCAGGTTTATCTATACTGAACTGTATATATTTTTCAGAGAATGTCACCGTAAGAGGGAGAAAGAAACGTCGTCGAAATGGAACATATGAGGTGGCAAGAGAGGAGGAGCAGAATACAGTTGGGGATACTGAGAGTCGACCAAAACGACGTAAAACCTCCACATTTGATGTCCCAAAGAAAGATGAACAGACTCCTGCAAACTCATTAGATGCTGACGACATGACGGTGGATACGGAATCAACTGTGGAAGAAACTCTTAAGAACCCAAAGCGACACAAGACATCCACTTTTGATGTTATTGAGGATGATAGTCTGACAGCTGCAGAGCCCAAATATCCGCCAAGCATTATTCAGTCAACAAGTGAAGGTGATGCCAGTCAGCAGCAGCAACGCAGGACTTCCACTTTTGATATTGCAAAAGAAGATGAGCCAACTCCTGCAAAGTCTCAGGCTAACGTTGACATTGCTAAGGTTAGCATTCTCTAACTATATTGCTATGTTGATACAGTCAGTGAAAGTAGCATTGTATCTTTTGAATATGGTATGGAGGGGGATATTCAGAGAGTTCAGTGCAAGGCAGTCTGGCTAAAGGATCCTTAGGAAGATTATTGAAGGACGAAATTGTGAGTATGGTGGTGAAATGGAGTTTGCAGAAAAGTATAGCCTTTCTGGATCTGAAGTATAGACATGGAACTATGCCCAATGATAAAAAATGGGAGTACAGTAGTTGAGATGAGCTATCAGAGAGAAGCATGTGGTTAGATGAAGTGAGATGGTGAAAGCAGTTAGTGTGAGTGAAATGCTTGGAATGGTGTTGATTGAAGTAAGCATAATAGAATTTAGTGGTTTGGACATAAAAAATAGAAAGGGTGTATGAGAGTGAGGTATTAGGGCCTGGTCAGAGAGGAAGACACTAACCAGGTTGATGAATAGAGTGAAGAAGTACATGAAAGGGAAAAAGAGTGAAATCATGCAAAGACAGAGTTTGGGGACTGGTAAAATTTGGAGACCCATGACATGAGCAGCTGTTTAAGGATAGTTATAGGAGGAAATGAGACATCAGAGCTCTGGCATAGGCACTGATTCAAGGATAGTTATTAGATGGGAAAGTGGTATCAGAGCTTCAGTATGGGCACCGATTCAAGGAGAGTGATGGGATTTGTAAAGTGGGTTCTGAGTTATAGATAATTTGATGGATTTCTTTGCATGAGGAGAATTTTTTCATGTATCTGTAGCTCCCACTGTCTTTTCAGTTGATGCATTAATTGTTTCTAACTTTTTAAATGGTTGCAGACTGAACAGAACAGCAGTGAACTAAATCTTCTGGTAGAAACACTAAGCAGGAGATCATCTGGAAGTGCCAAATCATCTGTTTCTACATCCAGTAAGTTGATCTCTTACTTTTGTGTGATCTATAAACTGCATGACATTGTATATTTATAGGAATAGTGGCCAACATGTACTTTATAAGTATCTACTAAGTAAAGAAATAAACTTCCCTGTGGTGGGGCTTATTTCTATCATGGTTATTTTTGTGTTTTCCATACAAAAAGTGGTTTCCCACAAGTGGGGGGCTGTACGATCTAGAAATGGAGGAAAAGAAGGGAGAAGAGGCACAGAACATTATGGAAAATAATTTTTTACTTTTGGGGACCTAATAATGGTTATGCTTGTGGTTACTTTGGAGTTCATGGTGCCTTCAAGTGGTAGGAAGCTATTAGCTCCTTTAGGAATAATAGGCAGGGCCTTAGGAAAACATTACCAAATGTGAAGTTGCTTCTGTTCTGCTTTGGCCAGCCTATAAATGAATGGAGGATTATTGCTTGAAGTTTTCCTCTTTTAACATTGTATTTACTTAGTATTCTTATTTATAGGGAAATCAATGCGGAATAAAGCTGGTGTAGTTGAGAACGAGAAGATAGATAAACCACCTGCGAAAACACCCAGGAGGGTCATTTTCAATACTTCAAAGATAATGAGGTAAGTAGTGTAGTGATGCTTTGTGACTGAAAATGTTTAATATATTTGCCAAGTATCCTGTACAGTGCTAAATGAGATGATACTGATACTGATTACAGCAATTTGTTTCCAGTCCACCACAAATCTATTACATCTGTGTGACTGCTGTTGTCACTTTTCCAGTTGTTATTATCCTCTAGTAACTAACAGGTTACTGACTGAGGGATTTTGGAAAACTGGTGGATGGACAGTCCTGACTTTAAGGAGTTAATGTATACTTAAAATTACCTTTTAAGTTTGAGTAAAATTCATGTAATTTTATGATTATTTTATATATGTTTTGCTTTTTAGTTGAAGTTTGTTTATTCTGATAACACATGATTTGGGGCCCTATTGTACTGGAGATTAACTGTACAGTACTGTATTCAAAACCTCATTTGTGTTGTGATTTTCAGTGTGTCAAAACAAACCCAGGAGAAAATTAGTACCCCTGCATCAGTACGCCGATCCCAGGCTGGGATGGCAGTGGATGTAAACAGAAAGAGTACAGGAATCCCACGAGGCGCAAAAATTGTGAAGCCCATTTTCACAGTTGGTCGCAATGACACAACAAACAAAAGTAAGTGTGACCAGTGTTTCAAAGCCTCATAAGTACTTGTTCTGGAGGTACTTTGCCATCATGTGTTGTTCTTTTAATGTACAGTACGATGAAATGATTGTATACTGAAGTTGGGAATGATGCCTGCTTGGGGGCTCACTTGGAAGGATCCTGGGAGTTAGCAGCAATAGCTTGGCCTTTTTCCTTGATGATGATGTATACTCACTTTTGCGTCATAAAGGAAGCTGCATTATGAGTTAACTAATTTGAAATCTTTTAGGTTCATCTGGCGAATCCTCCACCAAAGTTCCACGGTTTGTGTCTTCCGCACGTAAGGTACCAAACTTTGCCAAGATACATGAACGAGCTTTCAAACGCATGGAGGCATTGGATGACTATGTAGACAAGAAACGCAAGTTGACAGGCAGCTCCATGAAGAAGCCTCAGGTATAGTATACATAATTTCATGGTCTGCTCTTCCTTACTGTATAACTTTTTCATGTACAATATAGTATTCCACATTCTGTTGTTTAGTGTCTGCAGAATCACAAAAATGCAGTGAAATCTGTACTGATACCTGTTTGGATCAAGTCTTTTCAGTAGATTAAAAATTTTGAAGAAATAGTATATTTTTTCCCAAGCAAAGTATATTCTTTGACATGCACACAAACCTGAACTTGAAAATACTTTTGAAATGAGTTCTAGCTGTCAGCTGTGTAAGCTTCTGCAGAGCACTCTTCTCCAGAAACACTTAGCTTACGTATTCCATGCTTGTCTTTCATTAACTCTCAGTCGTTGAATATTATCAAGCTGTCAGATATACCAGAAGGAGATTTAAGCTCTTTGAATCAGTCCTCACCCACAGCCCACTGTTAATGAACTTCCTGGGTCACAGTAGTGGAAATATACTACAGTGAAAATTCATAGGAAACTGCTGTACAGACATCCAAATGCTGATCGGGATTTTACTGCAATAATGAAAAGAATGAAGTTTTCAGTACATGATCACATCTGTAAAGTATTCTTTTCCACTTTGCAGGTTGCCCCAGAGAAGGTGTTCCAGCCCTCTGTCACCAGTGTCAAGAACCTGCAGTTCAACTTTGTGTGTAGGTTTTGATAATACATGTACCCGAGTTTTTTTTCCCTTGAGTTGCATTTTCATCTCTAGTTTGGAAACTAATAATGAATTTATTGTAATTAAACTATAACTGCTTACTTTCATTGTTCACAATGTTTTATGGAAAACAATAATATTTCTGAGTCTGAGAATATGAAATGAATAAACTTATCTATCTGAGGGTTTAGCATTTAGTCAACTCTATCCAGTCAATGTCATCAATACTAATTAGATTTTTTATCTTCCTTTCAGCATCAAGATCACCAAATAGAGTTCCAGTTTTCTCTAAGCCCAAAACACCAGGAACAGAGAACTCTGAGGTAAAGTCAAGAGAATCAGTATCAGCCAGGAAATCCACAGCTTCCAGACTTACTGTACAGGCACGGAAATCCACAGTAGCACTCAGAAGCACAAACAACCCAGAAAAGTCAACACAAGCAACACTCAGAAAGTCACGTGGCCCGGCACTGAAATCACCGTCAACACTCGGAAAGCCCACCAACCCACCAAAGCAGTCACCAGCCACACTGAAAAAGCCAGGGGTGCCCACCAGGAAATCTCCCCGTACTACCTCTGCCAGTACAACCTCACATCCAAAGTCTCCACAGGTCACACAGCATCTGAAAGAAAACTTAATACCAGGTATGGACAGATAAGGATTATTGAAGTCGCACATTGACCCTAGGTAATCCTGTATGATAGCCCCATACTCCTGTGTTCTATAATTTAGATTGGGTGTTTTTGATTTCTGGGTTTGTCTTTTCGTTTTCACACTTGTTTTTATTGTTTACATCCAGCTCACCCACCTTTGGAGAGTCAGCCTTCTGCAGAGTCTAAGGCTGGGGAAGCAAAACACACATCTAAAATCCCAAGAAGCAAGTCAGGCTACGTGCCCCACAAAGGTCCCCTAAGGCCATATGGCAACCGTGAGGCTCTGAAGAAACTGGCTGAAAAGAAACCAGCTGTCAAATCAAGGTGAGAAACTGAATTAGTGCCTGTGTGGCTGACCAAGGCAGGCATTGCAATAATAAGTCTTTGTTATATGTTTACCTTTATGTCATTCCTCCAGGTCTAGCAAGTCATCAGTAAGCTACAAAAATATGAGTACCGGTACTCTTCTGGATTTCTTTTGCAATCCTCCAAAGCTGAATTATCTGTTTCTCCGGATTGCAGTAACTTATATAGAGAAGTCACGATGTTTAGAAATGTTTACTTACCCTTAAATGAGGACTTTATTTTTTAGTATATTATCGCTTTCCCAGTGCTGAAGTGAAAAGAGGTTTAAGGTATTTTTTACAGCAAATTTCCACAGTAGTCCAAAATTATAGCAACAGTTTATAGATACTCACTTCAGGGATGGGGTCAATTCATTTTTATCAATTCAATTTCATTTCGGAACAAAATTTTAGTTTATCAATTCCAATTCAATTCATTCGGAAAAACAAAATCTTCAATTCAATTCATTCGCAGAAACAAAATCTTCAATTCAAATTCAATTCACAAGCATTTCAATTTCAATTCAATTCTTCAATTCAAATGCTTTTAAAATTAAAATTATATTGATCTCTCAGAAAGAAATAGATAAAAATGCTATACAAGTTGACATCTTTATTTTTATGAAAAATACTTTACAGTATAATACTTTAAAAGTTTAAACTGTTGAGTTACTTCACTCACTTGTATTAGACTTCTAAAAATAAAACACAAATTCTGTTTGTTACAAAATAGCATTTTTGTTACTCAAATTACATATACTAATAAACAAAATAAGAATGAGGATTGCATCTAATCATCAAGAGTTGTTCGAATCTTGTATCAATTCACTTCAATTCATGTCACTCCATTCATCAATTCATATATCAATTCCTTCATCAATTCACTTCAATTCATATCAATTCATTGATATCAATTCCAATTCAATTCAATTAAATTTAAAAATGGTTATTTTTCAATTCAATTCAATTCCAAATCACGGAGGTTTTACATCAATTCCAATTCAATTCCAATTCAATTCAGGAATTGATCCCATCCCTGCTCACTGTAACCTATTCTGACTTGAACCTCCACCTTCCTGTGCACTTTCTGGTGCCTGGAATTTTGGTCATACTGTACCACATACAATCTCAGCATTCTTAATCAAATACTTCTTGTACATTTTCCATAAGTGTTACCATTCACTTGCCTTAAAAGGTGGTAATAAGTGTGTTGGCAAAAACTGTACAGCTCTTGTGACACATCCCAGTACTCTCCTCTCAATAGGAACATAATCAGGCTACTTATATATAGGAGAGAAGGTAGGAGTGGGTGGAGGAGCAAATCAGGTTGTAAAGCCGGAGTTTAGGAATAAAATAACCTTATTATATTTAGGAGAGAGAATAGGAGTGGGTGGAGGAGTGATTGAGAGGGTAAAGCCGGAGTTTAGGAATAAAGTAATCTTGAGGCTCTCCTGCCATGGCTACTGTCTGTGAGGGAGTTCCAGAGTGAGAACCAGCATCAGTGATATTGATTGATTGATATGGCTACAGCACAGTTACTTGATATTCATTCAGGTTGTATGTTAGGTCATTAATGTTTTTTCTTCCATATTCACTGATTACATACTGTATATTCAGTGAATTTTTTAATTATTTTTATTTTTCACTAATGTTACTTCGTTCTTTTCCAACAGCCGAGAAATTCGAGAAAATCAGAAGAGAATCTTAAAAGGGGTGAGGTTCAACAAAAGGTTTGAGTTGCAAATGGCTAACAGGGGTATTAATCTGTAAATAACTCCATTACAGTAGTATCTGTAGTTTGTAATACCACAATTAATATTTAAGTACAAGAATGCTTTATTTAACATAGTAATATAGTACTGCACTTCTTTTGCTGTCTACTTTGCAACCTATATGATAAATGTCATGTGTTGTGTATACCGTATATTTAATAATGTTGAGTGTACAGTACAATTACACTTTCCTCCACTTCCTTTACCCTGGAAGGTTTTCCCAACAGAGTACTATTAAGTTTTCTGGGATTGGTCAAATGAAATACTGTATGTGGAATATTAAATTTGCTCTTGTATTAATTTGCTTATGCTGGGTTTTGATAAAATGATTTCTCAATATTAACTGCAAAAATACAATTTTAGAATCATGTAAATTCTTGTGCCTTTAGCCAATCTTTAGCTATCATGATAGTGCAGGTACACACAACAAAAAAACTATGGTTACACCCTCTGCGCGATATAAAATGACACCACGAATGAAGGTTTTTGATAACAGCCTTCTCACTTTGGTATCCCTGCGTATGTATGTTGCGGCCGCATCTGTTATAAAAAATCTTCATTCGTGGTGTCATTTTTTATCGCTCAGAAGGTGTAATCATAGTTTTCTTGTTGTGTGTACAGTCACGGCACATAGTCCTTGAACAGCCTTCCCCTTACACCCTGGTCAAGGACTATGTGTTGCAACTGTACAGTACAGTATTGTAAATTCATACTCCACATCATGTTCACTTATTTAGAGTATAGAATTTTATTGTTTCATCCCATCATGAGTGTCCTCCTCCACCGTGACCTCACTGATACAACACTACTCTAGTGTATTACAGTGATTTCTTGCATTCCATCCTCTTAACATGGTTAAACCACCTCATCACATTCCTCCTACTGCTCCTTGCCACATCCACCTTCATTCTGCAGCACTTGTACTTCGTTTTATATCTATAACCACACACACACTCTTTAGGTACCGTAACTGATTTTGAATGCTATATTTTTATAAACTACTTCCTGGATATTAAAAATTCATATATTGTTAATGCATTCCTTCTCAAAAACATGCTTCAAGCTCTACAGTTTACTCTTATATTCTCAAACACTTATAGTTCATATAATTTTTCTGTTCACTGTATCTTCTCTTTATTACCAGATAAAGCTATCGGAAAGTATTGATTATGTGTACGTCTGTATAGTTGTAGAGACAAGCTTCTGTTTGATTACACTAAAGGTTGTACATCTTTTAGCAATGTAGTGGCTGCTTATTTTTTTAACAATATAGTGACTGCTCATTTTTTGTGTACTGTACTTTGGTATGATATACCATGCCATATATATTTATTTTATATGGAAAAATGTTGTGTAGTTATTGGAATACAGTAATCAGATTTTCATGGTAGTGTATTATGAAAGAACCAGGTTAGGATTGGTACTTATGATGTTCTGCAGGGACAGTTAGTGATTGTAACTGTACCTGAGAATGATTCAAAGTCTGTTCACTAACCAGTCACCTTCACTGTACATTCAGGCACTGGTTGGTAGCTCTATAAGTGGACAAGACTTACCTGCCTGGTTTTCCCTATGTTTACTATTAGTCTTGTGGAAATGTAAATCCCAGTGGACCACACAGTGAAAAGTTATTAAGGAGTGGGTGTCTCCTACAGCTGTGTCTTAAGCATAGGAGAGTTTTATGTCCCAATAACATCCCAAGGCATGAATCTTTTTAGCTGGATGTACAGTTGTGGACATAGAGTTTCAATACACTTATTAATAACTCAAACAAATTGTTGACTAATATTTTTATGTTCTCATATGATGTTTTGTTATGAAGAGTGAGTGGCTGCTTGTAATACATTAAGAGATGGTACACTCATGATACGTAATTTCTGACCAGAGACGAACGGCAGGCACCACACATACCCTGCATTCCAACTCAGCCTCTATAGGTGTACTGGGTGGGGAAATGAGCAATACCAGGTGATTCGAAGCTTTCTGCTCCTCACACTCTAGTCAGAAATTGTGTATCACGAGTGTACTTAATGTATATATTGGAATGTTTCCCAGCAAATGAACAGAAGGAAGCCATCAAAAGTTTACATGAGTCACCCTAATGTGGATGTTTATTATTTTGTCCACAACTGTACATGTGTGAAATGGTCCAGGCTGCTGATGCCAAGCAGAGTGTTTGATTTAATAGCCTCTGTACCCAAATGTGTTATGAAGGGGCAAGTCACTGCTGCAAACCCCTTCAGTCACTTTAATTATCAGTAGCTTGATTTTGTTGCCTCTCCCAATCTAACAGGAGATGGTGTGAAGATTAAGTATGTAATTTGTGTGTGTGTGTGACTGTAGAGATGCAAAACTGAATGATTAAAGCTATATAATTATAGTACACTCTTAAATAATAAACTAGGTGATTGTGCTAGTTCAATGTAATCTCAGTGAGGGGGTAATTCACTTTTGTTGCGTTGGAGTGCCTTGATTCCTCCAAAGTATGCCAGGAAACAGGACCAGATGAACAAAAATAATGGTGTTCTGTTGCTGGGAATAGTTTGGAGGATTCAGTTGCTCCAGATTTACCAACACAAAATTTCCCCCCCTGTGTCATCCAGGGAGCCTCAGTAATTAGGCCCCTGAACCATCCCACATTGGCCAGCTTACCATAATAGCTTTTCTTTACTTTGAACTCAGCATAATTATGGAATTCTGTTAATAATTAGCAGAGAAAACAGTACACATCCCACTACTGTAATGTGGTGCCAATATGTAAATAGATAAACTTATGACTCTTAATTAGTATTGAAGTTTACAGTGTGTGGCTATACACTCTATTACCGTACTGTAGTTTTATTATGGTTACAAGCCATTGGAGGTATTACATATGAGCTTGAAGTATACTTTTGTTTCTGTTACACAGTGAAGGATATGTTCTTACTGTTAACATGACTACTTGTATTCATTAAAAGATGCCTTACTCATTGACTGTTGTTAATAGTTATAATTACCACATACCAGAGTAAACTTATAACTAAATAAATAGCCTTAAGGAGACCATTAAAGAGATCCCTTTAGACTCTCAGATTTCCATAATTTCTTATTGTTTAAGGTCATTCTACAGTTGCAAATTGTTCCCCTCTGTTTTTACCAACTTCAGGAGTTGTATCCATACAAGCTGGCCACTATTGAACTGAATTGTTGCTAGCTTCCAAGGATGCAACTCCTGGAGGAGGTAAGAATGGAAGGGAATCTTTTTCTAGAATATCCTACTCCAGAGTGTTATTGGCATGCCAGAGCAGTGATGGTGCAGGGACTTTTCCCCCTTTTTTTTTAATATTAATTATTTGGCTTAGTGTATCAGCTGTAATGACAACAAATCACCAATAATTTTTTTTGTGGGAAAGGGCTAAGCAGCTCAAATCAAATTTTATGACTGTCAAAGTTTTTTTCTGACAACTAATAGTACATAACGCTCAACATCATTAAAAAGAAGGTTGCCTCTTCAAAGCTGTGCCACAAAAACTGAGATAAAGTCATTAGTCTGATTTGTCATCTTCCTCACTACAGTATAGAAATAATAAGTAAGGTCTGTACACTAGCCTCTTGAAGGTTGTAACAACAGGGGGAGTACAGAAATGGAAAGGTCACACTAAGTTCCGAGAGGGAAATAATTCTCTGTATGTTTCAGTCTTGGGCTGTGCAGTGATATGCATAATTTGTGAGAATCACTATGTTTTGGGTAATATGGGGGGAAGGGGGGAGGGGCAGAATTGAGAACATGGAATACGATTTACATTGTTGCGTCTCAAAATCTATCACTTTATATTCCTTCCTGTAATTCAACATGACTACTTTTATCATAAAATATTCACAGATTTTACCTTCTACATGTAAGTGAAACTGGTATACATCTGTGAAGGAGTGAAAGTAAGATGTGAACAAAATGTCTTATTGGTCAATGTTTCCTAATACTGTATAGTAATATGTTCATACTGGATTCCTGACCATTTCACATTAAGAATCAAGATGTGTCAGTTTCTTGCTGAACCATCTCTACAAACCCAGTCAAGTTTATTTTCTTCCCACTTTTATATTATACACCAGCGAGTAGTACAAGTGTTGCTCATTTCACTTAGTACATTACTGTAGTTCTGATTATATTTTTTCCATCCCTGGCCTGACTGTTGGATATTGCTTTTCTAGTATTGCAGGGATGCAATTTGCAAGATCTGTGAACAGTAACATTGAATATAATGGTAGGTGAAAAAGATAAAGCAGTGTTGCAAAGAAGAGTTATAAGATAAGGGTAGAGAACAGCGTGCTAGTAATCTGTTGCATAAAACTCTACTAAAAAAATTAAAAGCAGAAAATGACAATCTGGTGACATCTGGTTTTGTTAATTTCCTATGAAGTTAGCTGAACATGTTTTTACTTATACTGCACTAGTAGATTTACAAAGGATATTTGCTTTCATTGCAATAACCACTACTTTCATAATTCCAATGAAGTTTTGTTTATTCCCTTGTCCTGTAAATCTTGGACAGCCCAATATCAATTGACTGTGTGTAATCTTATCTCTCGACAGATACTTTAAGCGTCAATTCCACGACTTTTAATTCTTTACGGTACATGAGTTTCGTTCAGTTTCCATATAGGTTGCAAAGTGTTGAATCAGACCAACCTCAACTCGGTAGCTGGGTGTTAAAACCAGATTAGTAAGAGAATCATTAATGACTCTACTGTAGTTGTATCTTGCTGTAGACTAACTTCTTTGTGGGACAAGGGGAAAGTAATGTTATGCAAATACTGTATTCTCTAATCCTTGTAGACTGGTATGTACACTGAATTTCTGGCAACTTGTGTGTAGTATTAAATTAAAATATTCAGTCTATTATTTTTACCCTATCAATTCTTCAACTGTCCCTCCTTTCCTTCAGTTTCCTTCATGCTAGCTGTCTCGCCTCTCACTTTCTACCTAGTCCTACAGGGTCTTCAAGGCCTAGGGTGGTTGTTTTTCATCCTCAAATCAACCTGTCTTATTTTACTCAGTTTTACAAGTTGCCAGGAAACATCTTGAAATGGATTTAGTAGATGGATGTCAGTTGGGGTAAAGTATTGTGTATGTAAAGTTGACAAGCACACAGCCTTCACCCATGACTGACCAAGGTACAGTATGTTCATCCTCTAATACCCTGTAGGTGGGTGTTGTCTGCAGCATAAAATGTAGGTAATGCTTTAGGAAGGTATTATACTTTTGGTACATTATAGCGCCATGATTCCTTCTAAATATGCCAGAGGACAGGGCCAGATTAACACATAATGGTGGTCTGTTGCCTGAAAAGGTTTGGAGGGATCATTTGCTACAGATTTGCCAACACTACTCTATCCCCTTAATGGTTTAAGCTCCTCTTCTGACTAGAGCCAATTCCTTTCCTCTTTTCCAATTTCCCTCCTTCATTAACACGGGGGTAATCCTCATAGAGTAAAATATAATACTGGGGAGGGACAACAATATAAACATCCTAGTGTCGGGCAACAGGACCTACAGGACGATGAGGCTCACGGACAAAGAGGAATAAACTTTGTTTCTAGTCAGCTTAGTATTCTGCATTGCCTTTAGGGGATATTGCCGTCGGTGTTATGGGCAGTACTTTAAGACCCGAGCCACTCCCTTTCAGTGCCTTAACTGTCCCATTCTTTCCTTCTATTTCCCTTGTACTTGGCCAGAAAGACCGGTAAATATTGAAAGAATTACCGTTATTGCATACGGTTTTTCTACCTTCATAACCCACTAATTTAGACCATTCTAAGACTATTTTCTTCTATGGCATTTCCTCCGCATATGCCCCATTTCCAAGATAGGGCATATTCAAATGGGGCATTTTGAAATTAGCCTGACCTAACCTAGACCGCATCAGGCTACCGGGACCTAACCTGGGCAAACTACCGGGAAATAATCGTGACAAAGTACAATAAATGACGGGCAAAATACTGGGAACCAGCCGGATCTGGCAACACTGCTGCAAAACGGCAATTCTTTCAATAAATACCGAAAGACCTTATACTACAGGAGGAAGGACAGCTAAAGAGATGAAAGAAAATGGCTCTGGTCCCAAGAGGCGGCCAAACCCGAAAAACCAATGTCCACATCTTTGCAGTCAACACCCACCAACCCACCTAAAGAGTGTATCTGATAGCAGAGAGTTTCTTTTCATAAATTATGTGTTCCCTTCCACAGTCTCCAACGGAGTGAGAACCCGTGAAATATCGTCCACCTGACATGAATCGTCACAGGAGATAACTAGATTACCCCTCTTCATGACAACTGGATTCTCTCGTTTTTAAGTGTACCTTTGTCTACGTGGCGAACTCCTTTGTTGAGTGTACACCTTTCACCCATCTTCCGCCTCGCCTAATAACACGACCCGCCACTCATGCAAAGTTTACCCCCAACCAACCACCTCATTTTCTACTCCAGTATTCTTGCCGTCATACTCGGCGGTGAAATGTTTTGTTGGTAAAAGGTTTCGTTTCTTTCTCAAGTATAGGGCAGTGTAGCTATAGGCAGCCCAAGAAGAATACAACAGCATAATAGGCTACAGTAGCAAGCAGGGTTAGGTTATGGTTTAGTTCAGCAATGGAGTATGATAGTGTTTAAACTCTCATCAGGTTCATCCCAATAAAGAGCGTGGCGTTTCGTGGCAAAACTATTTATTTACATTTTACATCTTTCTGTCTATAGATACTGTAGATAAATGAATAATAATATTGTAGGTTAATGAGGTTTTAGTTGACAGTGGCAGCGTCATAGATAGAAAGAGTGAGTGTTCCAAAACTGCTGAAGACAATAATGGTAGTTTCATGTTGGTGAATTGGAGGGTTACTTATTCCTGCAAACTATACATAGATAGATACAAATAAATGATTGTATATAAGTGCAGAGGATCTCATTTGGAGCATAGGTTAGAGGAAATAGCAGCAGCCCTCAAAACCCCTTTAGGTGAAAGTACAGTATTGGTAAATCTGGAGCAACTGATTCCTCCAAACTATTCCAAGCAACAGCACACCATTATTTGTGTTCATCTGGTCCTGTTTCCTGACATAATTTGGAGGAATCAAGGCTCTCCAAATTAATCTCACTCGTATAAGAATGTGAACGAAGACAGCTACACCATTCCAACACTAACTAATTATATATGCTCTATTTTGTTTTTCTTTTAAGGACCCTGTGATCGTGTATGGAAATTGGAGGCTTCTGATTCCTCCTGACTATTATGCCACGAAACAAGCTCCTTCCATATAGGCGTGTGTGTTTCGTGGCAATATTTGAAGGACTCATTTACCTCCAATTTTCTGACTACATCACAGGGTCCCTTAATTAACCTGCTGGCGAAATCTGTACCGACTCCCTCATGTTTCTATTAAATTGTCCAGGATATTATAATCAGGATCAAAACCCACCATTAGGTAAGAAAATAAGTAAATAAATAAATAGAAAGAATAATTATACAGACTGACAACTCTATAATGTCTCTTAATATTTTTTTTTCTTTTTCGAGTTCGTTTCATTGGAAGGTGTTGCAGCAGGATTATTGGACGTGACTGTACAATACATGATAGGTACAGTACAGTCAGCCTCAGAAATACACATGAAAAATCTTTGGTTAGTACTGATCCGAAAAAAAATAAAATAAAAAAGTAAATAAAAATCTCAAATTGCTCGTTAGTCTTCAATATTTAATTTTTTTTTAAGGCAGTAAATATTAATCCCTCTTTATTGAACTAGAATTACTAGATAGTTGTCAATTCAGAACTATCAAATCATAATCACAGTCGCTATGTTAGTTTTTACAATTATTTCTACAACCCATTTATTATTATTATTATTATATCCTCTTACTTAGTTCACGTTCCCATTTCCTGTCACTAATTTATCCATAATAGTAATAATTGAACTACACCTTAGTACCAAAATAATATTAATGTCCTATATAGGGCGTGGTTACTAAAGCTGTTGGTATTATTGCATTATCCGTATCCATCCTCGCTCGCTCGCTCTCTCGGCAGACGACAACAGGCGGTATGAAAAAAAAAAAAAAAAAAAAAAAAAAAATATTATATATATATATATATATATATATATATATATATATATATATATATATATATATATATATATATATATATATATATATATATATATATATATATATATATATATGGGAAAACGGCAATTGAAGAAATATACAAGTTCAGTATTACAAAAAAAAAAAAAAAAAAATTGGCATCCTATCAGACGCATTAACTGTAGAGTGTAATGTTAGTGTAATTTTGGTGCAATTATGAAATATCATTAAGAAGTTTTGAACAGTCCAATTCCCTAACCAACTAATTCCAATGGAGATCTTATTGGGCATTTATTTACCTACCATCTCTACTTTATAGGTATTGGAAGCACACCTGGATACTCTACCTAAACAATTGGAGTGCCTTGATTTCTCCAACGTATGCCAGGAAACAGGAGCAGCAGGTTAGCAAATAATAATAATAATGGTGCTCCGTTGCTTAGAATAATAATGTAGATGGAGGAATCAGTATAGCTCCAGATTTACCACCACTGTACAGTCACGAGCACTAATAAGTATACAGGTGTGCTTCGAATACCTAGAGACAGTAAATAAAAGCACAATAAAATCTTCATTGGAATTAGTTCGTTGGTGATTAGGACCTGCTTAAAACTTCAACTAAAGCTGTATACTTATAGTGCTCGTGACTGTACTATAACCTTCTTGAGTCTGTTGTATCCTAAAATCCTGTGACGATTCCTGTGATGCACAAAACCTCGTCATTTTATCCTTCCATTTTTATTTATTTATTTATTTATTTATTTGTCCTTTTGGAAATTGTAGATCTGAACTGGAAAACCTCGTCATTTTATCCTTCCATTTTTATTTATTTATTTATTTATTTGTCCTTTTGGAGATTGTAGATATGAACTGGAAAACCTCGTCATATATCGGATCTATTTTTATTTATTTATTTATTTATTTATTTGTGGATCTGTCCTTTTTTTTTTAACTGAAGTGGAAGAATGCACAAAACCTCGTCATCTTATCCTTCTATTTTTATTTATTCATTTATATTTATTTTTTTGTGGATCTGTCATTTAGGTAATAGTAGAACTGAACTAAAAATAAAATGGAATAATAAGGACCGTGCTAGGCCTACAATATTGTCTATGTATTGTGTATGTCTGTTGGGGTCTTCAGGATTTCTATATTTGTTGCTACTTGTTTATTATTAACATTATATATTACCAAGTGACCAGTTATTCACACACAACACAGTCACACACAACAAACAACACAGTCACACACCAATCACTTACACACAATACAGTCACACATTCTAAACATTCACACACAACACAGTCACACACCACTCATTCACACACAACAAACAACACAGTCACACACCAATAACTTACACACAATACAGTCACACATTCTAAACATTCACACACAACACAGTCACACACATTCTAAACATTCACACACAATACAATCACACACACACCACTCATTCACACACAACACAGTCACACATCATAAACATTCACACACAATACAGTCACACATTAAAATAATTCACACACAACACAATATCACATCAAAAACATTCACACATCAAAAACATTCACACACAACACTGTCTCACACCAGTTTTTCCACAACATATTCACACACCAGTTTTTCCACAACATATTCACACTCCAGTTATTTCCACAACATATTCACACTGCAGTTTCTTTTCTTTTAGACTCTGATATTCATACGCCTTTCCTATATCCATCAGACACTCAGCAGTCATCACCACACATTCACACACTTACTTAATATTAATCTTACCCTGTTAATTGATTTCAGTTTGCCATGCCCTGCCCACTAGTACTGCACTTAAGGGGGTGCGGGAATAGGGGGACAGGCTTGGGAGGGGGGGTTTAGGGGGGTGCGGGAGTAGGGAGACAGGCTTGGGGGGGGGGTTTAGGGGGGTGCGGGAGTAGGGGACAGGCTTGAGGGGGGGGGTTAGGGGGTGCGGGAATAGGGGACAAGCTATCTACCCCCCCCCCCCCCAAGCCTGTCCCCCTATTCCCGCACCCTCCAAACCCCCCCCCCCCCCCAAGCCTGTCCCCCTACTACCGCACCCCCTTAATATTAATCGTACCCTGTTAATTTACTTCAGTTTGCCTTGCCCTGCCCACTACTAAGACACTTAATATTAATCTTACCCTGTTAATTTATTTCAGATTGCCGTGCCCTACCCACTACTACTACTACTACAACACTTCACCGTTGTTCTCTCGACACTCGGGTCTTTCCACTACTCAAGTCTCAAGTCGTCATTGGGAATAGGACTGATGATGAGCGCTTTTGATTCGACAACGTTCAATTTATTTGGGTTACTGAAACTCAATTAATATGTAAAGCAAGTTGATTCAAGTAATATATGCACTCAACACAGATTTATTTTTCAGTTCAGGTTGATTAATTATTGTTGATCTATTACAATACTTTAGCTTATTGTATTGCATTTTTTTCGTATGTTCCAAGTACTGTTTTAATGTGTTAGCATAATTCGTCCTCATCTAAATTAGAGGAATTTCATACTAATATTAATGCATCCAAAGTATTGTTGACGAATATTTATCACTTCTTATCATCCATCGTGCTTCCTGAGTCAGCCTGTTGATTTGTCCATCTCAGATAATTATGTTAGTTAATTAAGGGACCCTGTGTGTGATGTAGTCAGAAAATTTGGAGGTAAATGAGTCCTTCAAATATTGCTACGAAACACACACACACCTACTGTATAATATGGAAGGAGCTTGTTGTTGCGTGGTCTAGTCAGGAGGAATCAGAAGCCACCACCAATTCTCATGCACGATCACAGGGTCCTTAATTAAATGTGCCTTGATACAGCAACGTTGATTGTGCTCCTTTTTCTGTTAAAGTGACGTACAAGGTAAGATGATTTGTTGTTATGTTTTGATTGTATATTCCAGTATTATATTGACAACTGAAGGTAAGTACAGTTGCGGTTACGTGAAACAGATACACTTCAAACGGGTCCCTTATCGAGCACAGAATAGGTTGTGTCGCCTCTACACACACACACACACACACACATACAACGTTTCATTCTACCCTACACGCACACACACACAGCATCCCATCCTACCCTACACACACACACACACACACACACAACATCCCATCCTACCCTACACACACACACATACACCACGTTTCATCCTACCCTACCCTCTACACACACAGCATCCCATCCTACCACACACACACACACACACACACACACACACACACACACACACACACACAACACAACGTTTCACCCTACCACACACACACACACACACACACACACACACACACACACACACACACACACACACACACACACACACACACACACACACACACACACACACACACACACACATACACACACACACACACACGTCTCACCTACCCTATGCTCATATAGGTGCCCAGTTTCAGTTGTGTGTTTCCTATGTCCGCAGCTGTACATTGGAGTGCCTTGATTCCTCCAAAGTATGTCAGGAAACAGAACCAGAAGAGCAAAAATAATGGTGTTCTGTTGTTTGGAATAGTTTGGAGGATTCAGTTGCTCCAGAATTACCAACACAAAACTTCCCCCTTAAGGCTTTATTTACACACTCATCCCATAACTAGATATTTATGTTTTAATTCCTCCAAAGTATGTCAGGAAACAGGACTATATTAACAAAATTTATGGTGTCCTGTTGCTTGAAATAGTTTGAAGGAATTATCACTCTTTAAGGACCCCCCGTGATGTAGTCAGAAAATTGGAGGTTAGAGAGTCCTTCAAACATTGCCACGAAACACACACACCTACATTAAAGGAGCTTGTTTGTTTCGTGGCATAGTCAGGAGGAATCAGAAGCCACCAACCAGGTCCCTTAAATTTACCAACACTGTACTATCCTCTTAAGTTTCTGACATAAAATCTAGTATAGTTTTAACTTTACTTTGATAATATAAATGACAGCACAAGGTAAAATTGCCTGCATAATTTCACTTCCATTTTATTTAGTATTTACCAATCAGTGTGTATTCTGTATTTTGAGTATGCCCTTCTTTATGTGACGCTTGTAATGAGCTGTCATAGTAAAAGCAGTATCGGTAAAATTGATTATGGAAATATTGAATTAATTAAATATTTTACTTACATGTCAGCCTGAGGAGAATTTATGCAGTCATTCTCTGTACAGCTTCAAGATCTTCCTTACTCTTCTTTGTTACAGTTTGTCAAAATGTTACAGTGACCAAGTAGGAGCATATTTCATGAATGAATGAATGGGTATGTCTGTTCATTGTAAATACAGATTAATTACCGGTATTCATATGAAGTTTACTGTTACTGTGACTGTAAAATATTGAAAGTAGCACAGAGGGAGTAGGAAGTTCCAGTGATGCTGTGTTGTCAAGTGGGGTAAAATTTAATAATTCTGGATAAAATGAAAAATTTCATACAGTATTAATTTGGCTTTAAAATGAACTAGATTTCTTTTTCGTAAACATAGCACTGCATATAATGTGACTAGTATATATTCAGATACAAATGTGATTATTTGAAAAAAAATAAACTCATGCTTAAACCCCATTTGACAAGAAGTTACAAAATTAATGGAATTGATTTATTAGTAGTGAATTGTGATATTTTTTCTTTTCTTTACAGGTGGAGGTGTGTTCACCTTTGCTGTCTCAGGGCAGCACCACTGTGAAGCACACTGAGTTGGCCACTCCCAGCCTTCTCAGAGACACCACTTCATCCCCACCTTATCTTTTCCTATCTCTCTTCCTGTATGAATGTGTGTGTGTATTTATTGTATGAGTGGTCCCCACACAGCGAGAGTTGTGGTGGTGGTGGGAGGGGTACCATGGAAGGGTGGGGGGAGGGATTACCGGGAAGGGGGGCTGGGTAGGTTAGGTTGGCCAGTAGGCCACCCCCATTTGGGGGCTGGGGTAGGGGTCAGGGGGTTGGCACTCTGTGCAACCTTCCCTGCCTCTGCCTTCCCTCCTTCCTTCCCTCTTCATCTTTCCCTGTTCCTCTCCACTCATCCCAGCCAGCTCCAGGACCAGCCCCCACCCTCAACATCCTACCACACCACACTAGCATGGTCACCTTGTGACACTCACAGTAGCTGTGAATAGCCAAGGTGATGGTGGTGGTGGTGGTTGATGGTGAGTGTAATAGTTAATATTACACTCACCATTACCACCACCACCACACTTGACTACTACAGCTACTGAAGGTGTCATAAGGTGGTCATGTTGTTGTTGGTTGGTGGGTGAGGGTTTTGACCCCCCTGGACTTGTTACTGGCTGGGTCACCACCACACACCACTCCTTGTGTGGGCACGTGTGTGTGTGTGTGTGTGTGTGCATTTTCTTTTCCTTCCCCCTTTTTTCTATCTTTTACTAATTTTCCTTTCTGTCTCTCCACAGGCTGAGCACTGGTGAAGGTGGACTCGGCTTCACCATAGGTATAGTATATATTATTTTCTCAACTCTTACTTGTATGTCACTTTGATTTATATATATGGCACTAATATGAGATGGACAAAGATCAATATTGTATATGAATGTAAAATAAAAAAATATATATAATACCTTTATGTATCTTTAACCAAATGTAGTGTATAAATTTACATGCAATTCTACAGTCACGATCAAGTAAATGAAAGAGTCACTTGAATCTTATGAACACAACAACAGTTACTATATTTGTACGATTTTCAGTCAGTTTCATTAGTGATGCAGAACTTTTGACTGACTGTACAAGTAAATATACAGTACAAGAAAAACGAACTACATGAACGGAACCATTAGTAATCAAGATGAAATAAACTTGCTAGCCCTGTAAAGACCCTGTAGTGAGAGGAGGAGGACGAGATAAGAGGAGAAACAGCAGAATGCCTGTATTATCAGTTTCACTCTAATAAAAGTTAGTATATTATTAGTGAGAACATGCAAGCACCCAAAGCACAATGGTGATTACTCTGTACTAAAAAGCAAACATGGGAGTGGTAGAAAAAGTTAATGAAAAATGGAGAGATCAAACTGCAAAAGATAGATCTATAATATCGTATTTGATAATTGTTTAGCTTATGCCATCATTACTCATACTGGGCAGGGAGCAGTAACACCCTACAACACAAACAAGAATTATTTCGTCTAGTTCAGATTTAGTTCAAGCTCCTCCAGTATTCATTGCCCAGATAATAATCCTGCCTAGCTTCATGAAAAATTCCCTTGAACCATTCTGCAGTTCTCTCAAGTCTCTGGCGTAAAGAACCATTATTAACTTTCTCCCCATTTCAAGTAAAAATATAAATATGTACAGGGCTTTGACACTTACATAATTTATATAGAACGTACTGTACGACACCATTTCATTTGTCGAGGGTAGAATGGTCATGAATTTACTGTACTAGACTTTAGTGGCGTGGTACAGTCATGGCTGAAAGTCCATGAGCATTGGGTGGTATATTGGCATTTTTTTTTTCAATTAGAATTACAAGAGCTACCTGTATCCCCTGCTCATGGACTTTCAGCCATGGCTATACCAATTTAAAAGTTTTATACTAAATCCTTTATAATTAATCATTTTACATACCACAGTTTATATTAATTATCTTTTGGTCTCGTTAAGTAAAAATTCCATTTAATCATTTGGTAAAATGGCTGTTTGAGCCAATGTGTAATTAAGGTTGGTCTGCCTTTTTATAGGACTAAACCAAGGAATAGATTTGCTGTACCATAATATTCAAAGTACAGGGTATCCAAACAGAAAGTTCCTTCACATAATTTATTGTACAGCAGTGCTAACATTTGTAGGAACAGTAGGACAAGAATCTGCATAAAAACATATCGGTGAATAAAAATGTCCACAAGAGTAAAGCTCATTATCGTGGCTTGAATAAATTAATTCTGTTTATGCAAGCTGATGGTGTAAGGAAAATTAAAAAAATAATTCTTAAAATTTAGAAACCATCACATTCTCAGGCAGGTTGATGCGTTGGGCTGCCTTTGTAGACTAATTTAACTCAAAGGATTCTAATGGGCCATAATCTGTTAGTAGTGTAGGCCTATATATCTGTCTTCAATGTCTACAGTTCCATTCTGGTGTCTGGAGTCCTGGATGAGCAGCAGCAACAACATGGCACCATCGGAACAAACCGTACCTGTAAATCACACCAGTATTAGTTTCAATCATAAATATTAATGTGTAATATACTGTACTCATTACTAATTTATTACACGGGTTCCCAGAGAAAGATTATTGGTCTAGCAAACACGAAGGGAACTTTATTTGTACACAACATTCCAACAATCCAAATCTAATATACAACGTACAATTAAGAGTTTAAGCACCATTAACTAACATGATTGAGTGAATGAATAATGCAATGTTCATGTTAACAAATTTCCTTTAACCTTGAAGTTTTCCTTACAGCCACTGCCTCCCAAATAACTTCACATGAAACATCAGGACAGTGCTCAACACTTGTTCATAGCTCAGGGAACTACTCTAATTAAATCTAAATCACAAAAGCTTCCTGTACTACCACAAAACTTTACAACTTCAAGGACACTGTCAGCTGAACTTTTATATATTCAGCTAAATTAGATCAGACTTCAGATAAATTTTCACATGATAGGGGAGATTTTAGGTTTTGATTTTAAACTTTCAGAATTTAGTATCAGTGTTTAGACAGGAAGGTGGTCAGGTCAGGTCAGGTCAGGTTTTGGATTCTTTGGTTGAGTGGTTAGGTTAGGTTTTGGATTCTTTGGTTTTGAGTGGTTAATGAGGTGCAGCATTACCTAGAAATGTGCATCAATCACTGGGTCATGTAGTGGTTTCTGAGTGTAGTTTGTTATTGGTCCAGAAAACCTTTCATCTGGGCTGGAGCCATATCGTCTTCAGCATTGAAGTCTCCGGCTTGTGGTAGTTTGGAAATGTTTTGTCGATCGAATGAATTCGCTTTACTATAAGTTCGTTTAATTTACACCTGCGTATGTATTATTAGCAATAGTGATTTTGTAATTCAATTTTAATGCAGAGATAAGATTATTATGATTTAGGGCTTTATGCCTATCGACTCATGGTGTTTGTCATAAAGACAGTCAGTCTGGTTACATCAACACATTTCCACCAGCCTACAAGGTTGGTATCCTTGCTCTTACAGCCGGGTACCTACTTACTGCTAGGTGAACAGGGACATAGGGGGCTGAGAAAATTGTCCAACAATTCCACTGACTTGGGAATCGAACCCGGGATTTCTCGCTTGCGAGGAGTGTGTGCTAACCATTACACCATCAGCACCCACCATGCAGAGATGACATAGTTGTCATATGGTAAATTACGTATGTTTGAATAAAAACTAGTTCAGAATGCAATTATCTGGTCATATTAGCAATATTAAGTACACGAGGTGCAAGCGAATTTATGTTGCCGGCTGTACATATAACTTTACTTTTAACAATGCAAATCAGATTCCACAAATCAAATTACTGGCAACGTATCCGCCAACTAGACCCTCAATAGGCGTTCCAAATGTTAACCTTTTTTAATGTGACAATGTTCCTGGATGTAACCAGAACATTTACTGTCCTGCACGAGTGAACAATGTTATCCAGATTCAAATTCTTCCATAAAATAGCGTATGCAGAAAAGTGAATTAGTTGCTATTATATCAACTCTGGCTGAATACATTTGGTTTAATATAATTTTGACCTCCAGTAAAGCAAATTCATTCGATCGACAAAACATTTCCAAACTACCACAAGCCGGAGACTTCAATGCTGAAGACTATATGGCTCCAGCCCAGATGAAAGGTTTTCTGGACCAATAAACTACACTCAGAAACCACTACAACACCCAGTGATTGATGCACATTTCTAGGCAATGCTGCACCTCATTAACCACTCAGCACCAAAGAATCCCAAACCTAATAACCTGACCTGACCACCTTCCCGTCTGAACACTGACACTAAATTCTGAAAGTTTGTTAAAATCAAAACCTAAAATCTCCCCGATCATGTGAAAATTTACCTGAAGTCTGATGTAATTTAGTTGTATATAAAAGTTCGGTTTAGTGTCAAGGCGAAAATTGTTTATGCTACGATGACCACAAACACCAATAAACAAACAGCTGAAAATTCCAGGTGCAAGGTGTGGAGTGCCAATCTTTGTACTTAAAATGTAGCGTTAATAGGCAGAGTCTTCTAACCCTACAAATTGACACGACACAATGAATACGAAACATTAATTTAAGTTCCCATGATTTGGACCCGTTTATCCCAAAGGAAGGATATGTTTATGTTGGTGTGCAGTTCAGTCTTCCACAATGTTTAAGGGGGAAGTTCTTGTGTTGGTAAATCTGGAGCAACTGAATCCTCCAAACTATTCCAAGCAACAACAGAACACCGTTATTTTTGCTCTTCTGGTCCTGTTTCCTAGCATACTTTGGAGGAATCAAGGCACTCCAATGTACACCAAAAAAGAATTACCACCTTAACAACCCCTGGTGGCATTGCACACTTTCAGACTGTCCATTTACGTCAAAGATTAATTACTGACCTTCAATAAGCTGATCACACAGTCAACCATCTTCGCTATGTGTTGGTGTGGTTGGGGTAGCGACGTCCCATTTGCAAGTACACTATAGTCTGACGAAAGAAAACATTAATATATTCCACTACCCCAAAATATAGCACACTAAAGTCAACAAAATATGGAAGATGATTCACGCTCAAAGTTAATAGATCAGACCAAGATATCCTCAGATGGTAGGATACCAAATGTTGGTCCCTTTGCGTTGTCTGTATACCTTTAAGCACCTTGGTATTATTATGGCATTAAAGATAAATTATTAATAGTTGAGCCAAGATAACTGGGCAAACGTAACTTCACTGAAGAGGTAGCTGCAATCGACTAAATTCACTTATACACAAGACTGTTTGCCACTATTCAATGATTAAGTATTCCACAAATATTACATTAAAATGACAAAATAGCTACTTCACGTATACTTACCTAGAAGCTGTACGTACTGCTTACAAAACCGTCCCAACATGTCTAATCCGACTTTCATCGCCTGGAGACCCACAAGGAGACCCAGGGGCACATCACACATACACCATCCTAAGAAAATAAGAGAGTTAACAATATCATTTCTATATCAATCAAACCGCTAATATAAAACCTCAGCAAACAATAGCAATCAAGCCGCCAATGCAAAACCTCAGCAAACAAGAATAGTAATCAAACAGCCAATGCAAAACCTCAGCAAACAAAATAGCAAACAAAATAGCAAACAAAATAGCAAACAAACCACCAATGCAAAACCTCAAACAAGAGCAACAAAACCACTAATATAAGACTAACAACCACCAACAACCTCACATGAACCCAACCAAACCAACGGACCACCAAAAAAAAAAAAAAAAAAAAAAAAAAAAAAAAAAAAAAAAAAAAAAAAAAAAACAACGGGAAAACAAATGAAACCAATTGTCCAACCAGCCCAACAACCTCCATGAATCCAACCCAACCAGGTAACCACACTTACACAAAGCCGCCACCACCACCACCACGACAACACTACCCAAACTACATGAAGAAGAAGAGGTACTGTATTATTATTATGATGTAAAAAAGCTGTAAGGAAGAAAACAAGGCATCACCGTGGAAAGTCATTACAAGAGTACCGTACCGTTATTTGTCCATCACATTGTCTTCACCTCACCACCGCTTCCCGTCAAGACAACCAAACCACCTGTGAAGAAATAAAAAAGTAATCAGGCAATAAAAAAAGATGATAATGATCCGAATATTGTAAGGGATGGTTCTTTTGATGGTGAATTTGGAAGGTCTGATTCCTCCTAACTTTGCCACGTAACAATAAAATATCCCCTATTTGTACACTCGCAATCCAAAATTTGTATCCAGGTCTTGTTGAAGTTTCGAATCATTTGACATACTAGTGAACCAATTACAACGCTTATTATACCATTTCATATTTAATTGAGCTCACTAATACTCGATCAGGCTATTCGAAGCAAGCCTGGATACACATTTTGGATTGCAAGTGTACCATTGAGGGCACCTGTCTTCTGTTTTCTGTCATAGTTAGAAGGAATCGGTAGCCTTCCAAATTTACCAACAAGAGAACTTCCCCTAAACTGAAATGAAAGTTATGAAAGTTCAGCATTGGAATTTATCAACGTTGAAATGCCCCTGATAAAAGTGATTAAAATACTAGTAACAAGACATATGCTTTGATAAAGAAAAAAAAAAAAATAGGTGTTTATTACTGCTTATTGCCACACCACAATGTCCACAAAATCAGGCCATTAATTAACACCACTACGTTATCACCATTACCACTACGCTAATATTATCACTATCACCTCACTATTGTTAATACCTTCATCACATTATCAGAAATATTGTTATCGGAAATATACTATTCAATGATAAAGGGAGATATCGTAAGCCACAAGATCGCCAGCATAACGTCAATGTAATTCTGAAAGCATTTACATTAAGACTGAAGACTGTGGAGATGGCAAACAGAATAATGAACAGGTTACCAAAGTCCCGTGACGGAAATAATCTCCCGGCAAAGGTGAACGTGAAATGTGCAGTATAGGGGAAATAGAGATAGAAGACTGTAGCAATGATATATACCACAACACATAACAGGTCACAAATAGATTAACAATATTATCCTGTAACAAAAAAAAAAAAAAAATCTTACCGGTAGGGGCGAAAGATATAATTGCAGAGACACGGGGAGTGGGTAGAGAAGAGAAGAGAAGAGAAGAGAAGAGATAGGAGAACCTCACACCACGACACCTGGCGACTGACTAACCGAGCAGCAACAACATAACAGACCTCAACACCTTGGTTCCCTTCCTGTCCACCCACCAGGCCTACCAACTCCAGTCAGGCCTACCAACCTCAGTCAGGCCTACCAACTTTGCACCTACTGATAGTTAGTGATAGTGATAGTGATAGTGATAGTGATAGTTAGGAACAATGTATATTCTTCACATGTTCACTCGGATACCATAATAGTCACTAGCCCACCTGAGTCTAAGCTTATGAGATCTGAAGCAGGTGGTTTTTTCTGGACGACAGCCCTCCCAAACCATCACCACCAGGCTCTACACATCTCGAACCAATGGAGGCTTTGGGTGGGCTGTCGTCCAGAAACCTCCTGCTTCAGATCTCAGGCTTCGACTCAGGTGGGCTAGAGACTATTGTATCTGAGTGTTCCTATAATGATATTTAGAGAGACATGTACAGCCACAATCAAATATCCACCGACACTTTCCTTCCATCGTGCAAATAAATCAGTGTCATATCAATATATAATCATACAACAACACCTTACGTCAACTCAACCCCCTCAATTATTATTATGAGGTGCTGCAAAATCATACACGTGTTGTTCTTTATTACCAAGATATTTACTACGATGGAAGGAAAGTGTCGGTGGTTATTTGATTGTGGCTGTACAGTAAAAATGTATTGCAGTCAACCGGATAATATTAATGTGTTTGTAAATAATTTTCCCCTAAACTATAGCAAAAAATGTAATGTATTTGGAGATTGAGGAGAGTAACCTATCATGGGAAATCTGAAGGTTACTGATTCCTCCAAACTGTGCCAGGAAATAAAACCTCTCCATATGGAATTATACAGGGGATGTGTTTTATAGCTAAGTTTGGAGGCCTACATTGACTCCAAATTAACCACAAAAGGTAAAAAAAAAAAAAGCGACCAAACCAGTTCATGGGAATCTGAAATGGCCAAACAAACATCTCTGGTCTATATTAAAATTCTATCTTTTATTTCACATATCAGGTTGACCCATGTGTGTGTGTTTTTTTTTTATCCTATAACTAATAATAATTGAGGTGAAGGTAACGAAGCGAGACACTCATTGAAGGAAGAGGGAAGGGAGGGATGGGAAGGAAGGGTGAAAGGAGGAGCCAGGGTGAAGGAAGAGGGAAGGGAGGGACGGAAAGGAAGGGTGAAGGGAGGGGAGAAGCTATGAAGGGTGAAGGAAGAGGGAAGGGAGGGACGGAAAGGAAGGGTGAGAGGAGGAGCCATGAAGGGTGAAGGAAGAGGGAAGGAAGGGTGATTGACGCCACGGTGCAATAAAAAAAAATAAAAAATAAAAAAAAATAAAAACGAAGCGAGACACCATCACTATCATTTTCACTCCTGTTGTTTATAATGAAGTTACGATGTTGACGGGATGACGTGACCGTACTCGTCTAATCCAAACTGAGCCACATAAACACAACACAATACACATAATATATATATATATACCGTATATATTTATGATCTTATAATGTAATTTTAATAAGTATATATGTACTGTACAGCATGGATGTCTTGCAGTCAAATAGATAATATGTGCATGGATAAAGTATTTTTTCTCCCCTCTCAACTGAATTATTCAAACTATTCCACGCAACAGGCCCATCATTATTTTTGTTAATCTAGTCCTGTTTCCTGGCATACTTTGGAGGAATCAAGGCACTCTAATGTATCAAAAATATATAATTATCTATCCCCTTAGTTCTATCAAATACACGAGGGTTGATAAATTATAATGCACCACAAACGAGCTTGTTAGTGTAGCTGCTTGGTAGTTGGGTGATCTGTGTGTGTGTGTGTGTGTGTGTTTTTTTTTTTTTTTTTTTTTTTTCGTTTTTCTTTTCTCAACGCAAAAATGGCTGCAGTTATCATAGGCACATAGTTTTATTTTGATATATGAATTATGTTCCTTTGATTTGGTTGTGGTAGGTTCATTGCAATCATATAAACTATAGATCACCAGGAAATAACACAAACACAACATAAATTTGCAGAACGATCTTCACCCTTCTTCTTTGACTGTCGAGTGATTAATTTATGTGTTAGTTGCGTTGTCTTAAAGCAAGCATGCGTACATTACATCAGGTTGTGTCTGGGTGTAGTGTACTGTACATAAGAGACAGAGAGAGAGAGACAGGCAGACGTGTTGAGGCAGTGGTGGCAGGCAGGCAGGTAGGCAGGCTCGTGTGTGTAGGTAAGAGATAATACTGGCAGTATGGTGACACACACACACATACTGTACAGCCACAATCATATATCCACCGACACTTTCCTTCCATCATGGTAAATATCTTGGTAATAAAATACAACACGTGTATGATTTTGCAGCACCTCATAATAATAATTGAGGGGATTAAAATGACGTAAGGTGTTGTATGATTATATTTTGATATAATACTGATTTATTTGCACGATGGAAGGAAGGTGTCGGTGGTTATTTGATTGTGGCTGTACATAGCAATACAGGATGATTCGTGACTTATTACACACACACACACACACACACACACACACACACACACACACACACACACGCAAAACAATGCAGGATGATTCGTGACTCGTTATATATACACAATAACAACAACAATAATTCAGGATGATTCTTGATTTATTTGGCAATCCTATTCTCTGCTGGGAAGTAACATAGACAGACTCCTTAGGTTAGGTTAGGTTAGGTTAGGAAATTTGGTCTCTGGCTGGAAAAATCGTCTGGGACATTCGCTCGCTATTGTTTCTTTGGGGATAAGTCTAATACAGGAGAATAATATATTGTGGTGCTTTCTGATTCCTCCAAAGTATACTACAAAACAGATCCCAGTTTTTTTTTTTTTTTTTTTTTTTTTTTTTAAGGTACCCGTTTGTTTGCTGGGTATAGTTTGGAGGATTCACTAGTTCTCCAAGTCTGCAAGAACTGATGGTCCTGTCAAATAATTCCTTACTCTGAAAATTATCTCCAAAAATCCTGAGTTATATTTATTTCCCAACGTTTATTTCCCACCGGTTTATTTCCCACCAGTTTATTTCCCACCAGTTTATTTCCCAACAGTTTATTTCCCACCAGTTTATTTCCCAACAGTTTATTTCCCACCAGTTTATTTCCCACCAGTTTATTTCCCACCAGTTTATTTCCCACCAGTTTATTTCCCACCAGTTTATTTCCCACCAGTTTATTTCCCACCAGTTTATTTCCCACCAGTTTATTTCCCACCAGTTTATTTCCCACCAGTTTAATTCCCACCAGTTTATTTCCCAACAGTTTATTTCCCAACAGTTTATTTCCCACCAGTTTATTTCCCACCAGTTTATTTCCCACCAGTTTATTTCCCACCAGTTTATTTCCCACCAGTTTATTTCCCACCAGTTTATTTCCCACCAGTTTATTTCCCACCAGTTTATTTCCCACCAGTTTATTTCCCACCAGTTTATTTCCCACCAGTCGGGCGTGTCAGAAAATGGAGAGCTCTTATATATTTAATTAAGGGACCCTGTGATGTAGTCAGAAAATTGGAGAATAGTGAGTCCTTCAAATATTGCCACTAAACAACGCCAATATTGAAGGAGCTTGTTTCGTGGCATAGTCAGGAGGAATCAGAAGCCACCAATTTTCATACACGATCACAGGGTCCTTGATTAATGGGAGATTCTATTGATGGTAAAATGGAGAGCTACTGATTCCTCCAAACTATGCCAGAAATTAGTCGCCCTCATTGGTACTAATAGGGGATCTGTTTCATGGCATAGTTTGGAGGAATCAGAGACCTTCCACTTCACCAACAAGAGAATCTCCCATTAAATTAACTCTCATTACTCTTTCGTTCCTAAGAAGTCCATGTTTTGGTCTTAAGGGGATAATTTACTTTTGGTACATTGGAGGGACTTGATTTCTCCACAGTATGACAGGAAACAGGACCAAAATAACACAAAAATAATGGAAAAGGACCTGAAAAGGGAAATGGAAAAATATTCATACAAAAATATATGTGGGTTATTCAAGTGCCAAATTCATAACACCAGACAATTTTCTTATGAGAGGCACAATTGACGTTGAGAGGATAAAAACAATTTCATTTATTAACCTTGAAAGTACATTGTATTATTACTATTATAGAGCAATTAACTTTTATAATTTAAAGGACAGTTAGAAGACAATTATAAAAGGACAGTGAACCTTTACAAGGGACAAGAGCCATTTCAATTTACTTTTAAAGATCGGCTTACTTCCTAGATAGAATGTCTAGACTAGCCCCAAACCATGTTCTACATAACTGGAAATAACATTTCTCCAGGAGTCTAGATTAGACTTCTTTTTATGGAGAAGTAATATAATAAATAATTTTTGATCTAGCGACGGTATAAGCACTTTTTTTTTTTTTTTTTTATTTAGTTGCTCGTATAAAACTTATTTTACTTTACTACTCTTTTGAACTAATGTAATTTTACCTACGCGTACAGTTGAATGTGTTTCGCCGTAACAAGCGTAGTGATCGTATGAAGATGATACTCATGAACAACCCCGGCCCCCGCAGCAGAAGGACATCCAAGTTAGAACGAGAGAACATCATTAGTAAGTGGCAAGAAGGATGCTCATCAAGGGACATCTCTCAGGCATCGGGTATCAGCCTCAGTACCGTACACCGCTGGGTCCGTCGGTGGAGGGAGGAAGGTACACTGGACACGAAGAAATACTACAGCCGTCAGTGGGCCTCACCATTGGCAGCAGCAGCAGCAGCAACATCTTACTCCTACACACGACTGAAACAGAGTGCTAATGAAGCTGGCCACATGTCCTGTCCTCTACAGTTCTTCTATGGCATCAGCAGATCTCTCAATGATTATAGCGCCGAGTGTATGGCCAAAGGAATATTGCCTTCTCAACACAGATATCTCTTCCACAACTGTATTCCCCCATTCTGTAATGATTTCTGCATCCCAAGGCCGAGAGAAAGTAAAACTAATCCCGAAATACTGACAAGGCTTTGTGTTTACAGTGGCGACAAATAGTCCTTGACCAGGCAGTGATGGATAGCCTTCACCAACACAGAAGCGTCCGAAAACTCAAACCTTTATACTCATACTATAATCACACGATTGACTAAAGCATCGAAATCCACGTGTTGTTCACAGTTCGAAACAGCTTCCCATCACAGACTTTTTAAGGACTATCTGCAGCGACTGTACCACTGACGATGTGTGTGTACTGTATGTCCTCCTTATGTTATATTATTACCATTAGGTGAATTGCAATAAATAGTGATATGAATGCTTTTGACTGTAATAGACAAACATTTCCATTCGCTGCCACCAATGAGTTATAATAGTGGTGGACAGTTTACACCAATGTATCAGGGCTACTACTGATGTGTTAGTGGTTTCTGTTTAGTGGGTTTCTTGCTGCTGCCACAAAACGTATCAGAAGTTTTTTTTTTTTTTTTTTAATTAATTGCGCCGTAGCGTCAGTCAACAGGAAGACAACAATACACAAGGGTAGGCAGGACTCATGAAAATCCAATGACTACAACCACACACACACAGGAGTTGTAGTAGAAGTGCTGTGTTGTGGCTAAGTACAAACCAACTTACCACTGCTCTAGGCTACTCCAACAGTGCTGTGATGTATTATCTTCTTTGTTGTGTCACGTTCCAAGCGGCATTTAAGGACCCTGTGATCGTGTATGAAAATTGGAGGCTTCTGACTCCTCCTGACTATGCCACGAAACAAGCTCCTTCCATATGGGTGGTGTTTTCTGGCGGTATTTGAAGGACTCGTTTACTCCAATATTCTGACTACATCACATGGGCCCTTAAGTGTTACTGGTAGCGTGTCTCTTTGTTTACCCAAGTATTTCTGTACCTTCTTAATTTAGTTACCAGGGTAGAAAGTTAAAGTCTTCAGTCCTCTTCTTTCCTTTATTATGTACAGGTAGTATACAGGTTATGTACACGTTCTAACTCTTGCTCTGTGACTTAAGGGGAGAGTATACTTTCGCTACATTGGAGTGCCATGATTCCCACAAAGTATGCCATGTAACAGGGACCAGATAAACAAAAATAATGGTGTCTTGTTGCTTGGAATAGTTTGGAGGAATCAGATGTTCCAGATATACCAACACTGTACTCTTCCCTTAAATCTAAATATTGGTTTAGATTCTGTTTCTTAACTTGGGGACTGAGACACTCTTGTACTAATAAATGAGAAGGGTAGAGTACTGTGTGTCTATTCTCTACGAGATACGAGATGGTCTGACAATCATACAGGCAAGATTCCTTCTGAGGTGATTACTAAATTTGTGACATAATTTAAAGCATATGATATGGGGAACTACTTAGCATCTAAATAACTAAGCAGACATCATCCTGGAATTCCTACCTACTTCAATACATGTAATATGCTAAGAAAAACCCACTTTTTTTAGACAAAAAGTATTTAATATGGACGTTTCGGAGGCAACTACCTCCCTCTTCAGCAGTACAGAGTTGAATCAACTCTGTACTGCTGGAGAGGGAGGTAGTTGCCTCCGAAACGTCCATATTAAATACTTTTTGTCTAAAAAAAGTGGGTTTTTCTTAGCATGCTGCTCTTCACGTCATTGTGAATTACCACTCCAACATGTAATATGGTTTATCTATGTTATACATTTTATATACCTCCTTTTCCTAGCTAAGTATTCTTATATTAGTACCGATATTTTATACGTGATGGAGATACGTGGTAATGATGCTTAATTAAGGACTCTGTGATCGTGTAAGAATTTGAGGCCTCTGATTCCTCCTGACCATGCCACGAAACCAGCTCCCATATATGGTGTGTGTGTGTGTGGTTTATGGCAATATTTGAAGGACTCATTTACCTCCAATTATCTGACTACATCACAGGGTCCCTTAAGGAGGTACTCCCGGGCATATGGGGGTCTGACCTCAGTAATCTGTCTGAGAAAGAGGTATAGTACCAGTATGGTGGCATGGTGTTTGGCGATGGTGTCACATGGTGATATGGTGTTGGGAGTATGGTGATATGTTGAGAAGGTGGAGGGATGAAGAATGCATAGACAACTTCCTGTCAGAGGCTGGGAACCTTAGTTACTCTGCATATTATGAGTCAGGTATAAAGAGTGTAAGACAAGACAGGATGTTAGATCAGCATTGTTGACTTCTCTCTCTTTCTCGACTACTGACTATTGTATGATGTATTAATACAACAACTGATCTATTCAATACAAATCATTTAGCAGATGTCATATGACCCACGGATACATAACTTCCCAAATATTCCAGGGGACGTAAGTCTGGCAGGATTCCCAGTGAGAGTGAGAGAGGATGTTGGTGTACCAGTCAGTTTTGGTGGTGAGTGTGGTACAAGTAGTCATGTGTAGGGCAGGTGTCTCCCTCTGGCCCAGACCCTCGCCCTCGTGGACTCCAGTGGCGGGCAGGGTGCTGAGGGAGGCGCTGACAGGGCCTCTCAGTGGACACCAGGTCATGCTGATGGTGGACGATGGTGTGCAGCGCTCCCTCAGCCTTGACCTCTTGCTGACCGGGCTGACCTCACCCACCGTCCTCCTCCACACCACTACACACAACACTGACAACCATTTCACAACACAACAGCTTACTTTGTCCCAGGGTAAGATATTGGTCTGATTCTATATATATGGCCAAGAAAATGTTTCCTAAGTAGACAATGTTTTTCAAACATGTTGTATTCTCAAAACAAGGAAAATACAAGCTTTAAAGACATGCCTCTTCCTTTAAAAAGCTGTACACAAAGCAATGTATTTCATCAGTGTTGTTTTGGTGTGTCAACAGATGTGTTGTTGGTGGTGGTGGTCGGGACGGGGTCTCCATGGTTACTCTGGTCTCCTCCAGGCTGGTTGTCACCCCGGGTAGTGTTGGTGTTGGTAGCAGCTCAAACATGCAGTGCTCGGAAACACTTCCAGTCACCTCTCCTTCAGAACACACCATCTGTGGCCCTCCTCTGCCTGAACCATAAGCCTCAGACACCAGAGTATTCCACCTACAGTGTTATGACCCACTTCCCGTTGAGTGCCAACCCTGAGCCACTGTTACTTGGCACCTGGCACCCTAATACCTTCACTACCCTGGAAGACCTTTTCCAGGACCAGTTCCAAGACTTGGGTAGTAAAGATCTTATTGTGACGAACAGTGTTAATGATGCTCCACTTGTGTTCCGAAGAGCTGATGGGGAGGTGGACGGAATCTGTGCCCGCATCCTGAATGCCATGTCCTTCTGGCTCAATTTTACTTTCAATTTAGAATCGTCCAAAGGTATGTGTCACTGAGTTCCATTATCACCAAAATGGGGACACATGATTTTAATATTACATGATGCATTCCCAATGCTTTTAACAATGATGTGACATTTTTCTTGGAAACCTCAGTCTGGAATGCTTAGTTTTGAGTTATGTACTTTATTATCACCTAAGGTCAAGATACAAGAATTAAAAACCATTCTAAAAAAAAAAAAAAAAAAAAAAACCCTACTTCACAGCATATAGGAAGCATGACCCCGATCTCCATTTAAAGGAGAATTACAATGTCAGTCCAAGAAAATGTCTTTAACATGTAAACCGCGGGTGACAACATAAGTCGACCGCGCAGTTTTTAAATTTGCGCGCCCCCTGACATGCTTGTTTAGGCTCACAACAGAGGGTGTGTGTGCCTAGGGACATCCCCGAGACACCCCAGCGACTAGCAGCTTTTGCACTAATTACAATATATGTACATAAAAACGACAGTGACGTTATATTTCGTATGTTGTCACTTGTGTTGAAAAATGTGATTCTGACATGTTTTATGATGAAATCTGAGCGTGAAAACATATTTAGATATGTAAGGAGAGTGTAAAAGTGAATTTTGAGTTGTGGTCATTCTGAGCTGGCTACCCATCCTACAGATGTCCATTTAGTCTTCACAAGTACATCAAAAGACAGTTAAAGGTTTGTACTTCAATATCATGTATAATTTATTCATGTAGCATAAGTGGTTTACACATTATTCGCCATCAAATGTCTCGTTTACGTTGTGAGCGCGAGGCGGGAAAAAGGACCGGGCGAGAGAGCGGCCACGTTCGATAATACCTGCGGTTAGATGGTTAAGGTTCTTAAGCTTAGACAATAACTTGGTGCATGTGACTCTTAGGGTCCAGTGTGTGGGGTGAGCGAGGTGAGAATGGCAGCTATAACGGAATGTTGGGACAGGTGCAGCGAGGCGAGGCACACATGGTCGTCAACTACTTCACAATCACACACCAGCGAACTCATGACTTTGACTACAGTATATCCTATTTCGCTGAAGGGTGAGTCCTCCCAGGCTTGTCTACTTTCAATGACTCTGAGTATGGATAATGACCTGGATGAAGAACACACACACACACACACACACACACTCACACACACATGAAATATTTTATTATATACAGTATAATATAGATTAACATATACGTAACTAATGAAACAAGCATATTTACGTGGAATATAACGTGTTTCTATACATAATTTAAGCAAATGTTTTTGTCTATTTGTACATACGTGACTAATTTTCGGTGTAAAATAATAAACATCACTGTTAACCTCAAAAACCTAAAGCCTGGGTGTGTCAGAACTTACCGGTAGAGAATCACGTTGTCCTTGAAAATAAAACAATCAAAATGTGCTGCTTTGCAAGAGTGCTTGAGATTTTCGGGTTAGCGTTGATCATGTTACATGCTGACTTCCATTTCAATTTCACTATTATAAATTATACTCTTGCTTGTAGTGTATGGTATGTGAGATGATTCAATCAACTTCTCTTATAAGACTAACATAAGTTGAATAGACTGAATCACTCAGTTGAGGATTGGTATTAAAGGTTCGGTGTGATGTTGAGGGACCCACCACCATTACCCCAGTGGCAGAGTATCCTTTACCCCTACACGGGCGTTGTATGGGCGTCTATGGTCGGTGTTGTCATCCTCGTTACATTTTCATACTACTTAACCAGCTTCAGAGGACTTCACCTGTCTCCGATTGAGAGTTTCATGATTGTGCTTCAGGTGAGGAAGATTGATTTTGTTGTTGATCAAATGTGTCCATTAGGTGTCTGCCAAAGGAGGGTTTGCCAGTGTAAAACCTCCAACATCAGAGTACTTTTTTCTCTAGTTAGTGAATTGGTAGCAGGATCCAACAAATGCCTACACCAAACCAATCATGTGTGTCATGGTTCAAGCACATATACACATTGCAGAGTTTGATGAACCAGAGTGTGAGTCAGGAGCCCCGGGTGTGGGTGTCGAGGGGGCTGCTGGGACTGTGGCTGCTGGCCACCTGGGTGCTGAGGGTCTCCTACACCTCCAACCTGATGGCCTTCCTCACAGTGCCTGCCCTTCAGGCACCTCTAGATACATTGGAACAACTCGCCAATGCTGATCTCAGGTAAATCCAACAAATATTTATCAGTGAGTGACAGGATTGTAATAATTGTTAGATAGAAGATTCAATATCAATACTTTTGAAGCAACATGGGTGTGTGGTATGGTGGACAGACTATGTATGCTGGATTACGGAGAATTTGTTCCCGAAGCACTGGCCACCTCCAAACATCCGACCCTTTCTAATCTGGGGGCGAAAATGGATATGGTACCCCTGGTGCAGACCCTGGCATATGGAGGAGAGGAGGGCTGTGTCGAGTTGGTAGTGAGTACGACACATGCACACGTTGAGACATACTCTTACCTGAGGCTATTATACCACAATCTGGGTCACGGGGGTCAAGTTTACCCACTCAAGGAACAGCTCTACCTCGGCAACCTTGCCTTCTTCTTCACCAAGAACACTCCCTGGAAATACAAGTTTGATATTGGGATGCGACGACTGGTGGAGGCGGGGCTGGTTTGGTACTGGTATTCCGACATTATGCAGGATGATTCAGACAAAGGCAAGGTGTGTAGTTTTTATTGTGCATATTTGCCAAGCATGTATCTTTGCATCATTGATATTTTAATAATCCATTACTCCATTGCTGCCATGCAATATTTAGATTATTTTAAGACTGTCAACAATAAAGAATTATACTGTGTATAGCCTTTCTCTGAGACTACCTCAGGAACTCGAGCAAGATTTTTGTTCAAAGTGTTCTGAGTCAAAAAGAAAAGACGGTATAGCTTACATTATATCACGAGTTACACATACTATATCTCTTGTTGTTTTTCCATTGACACAGTTGTGGGAGTCGAGGCTGCCGGTGCTGTCCCTGTCCCACCTCCAGGGGTCCTTCCTCCTGCTGGCGGTGGGGGGCGGGCTGGCCACCATCGCCCTCCTGGCTGAACGCCTCCTCCAGCCCAACACCACCTCACCCTAACTCCCCACCATCCTCTACTGGACACCTTCCTTCCCGGGACACCACCTCACCATAGCTACCCACCCTACGAGATGTACCACAGAGAAAATGTGCACACTTCAGTAAACAAGATATAATTATAACTGAAAAACTAATGTAGACAAGTGACACTATAATGGATTTTGTGGGATGAAACTACATAAATATAAATCATACAAGTCATATGATCCATAATTATACATTCAACACTTCACAGTCTTCACCCTCCTCCCTCGACATGCACTTTTCATCAAGGAGAGAGTACAATGTTGATAAATCTGCAACAATTGATCCCTCCAAACTATTCCAAGCAACAGGACACCATTATATTCCTTAATCTGGTCCTGTTTCCTGGCATACCTAGGAGGAATCAAGGTGCCCCAAAAGTACACCATAATTATCCCCTTAGAAGAGATTTGTGAGTTCAGTTAAAAGATGACGAACCAAGCATGCGTAAGATAGTCAGTGTGGCTTGGATTATATAAGGGAGAGGGACAGGCAGCGTGAGGCAGTGGTGACAGTCATACTCGTGGGTGCAGGTAAGAGATAATTAACACCCTAGGGATTAGCTTGGTACCATTACAAGACGGAGGTTTTATGTAAGCAGTACTCTACTCTTCGGTATAATATTACACACACACACACACACAAACACACACACACACACACACACACATCTATTTATATGTCTTTCTATTTACCTATCTCCCTCCTTCTTTTTCTCCCTCCCTGTTAAATTACTTATTCTGTCTGCGTTTCTGTCATTTTCACTCATTTCCAAACTTCAATTTTCAGAGTGTCACTGTATAATGATAGAAACCATCACATGTAAACCTTTGTTACCTATACAGTCCTTGTCCACGCTTCACATCACCCACAACAACAACAACACTGATCCAAACTCACAACATAAATCTGGTATAGCCACAATCAAAATAATAACTACCGACACTTTCCTTCCATCGTGTGAATAAATCAGTATCATATCAAAATATAATCATACAACAACACCTTACGTCAACTCAACCCCCTCAATTCTTATTATGAGGTGCTGCAAAATCATACACGTGTTGTATTTTATTCTCAATATATTTACAACGATGGAAGAGAAGTGTTGGTGGATATTATTATTATTATTATTATTATTATTATTATTAGGTGCTGCAAAATTATACACGTGTTGTTCTTTATTGCCAAGATATTTACTACGATAGAAGGAAAGTGTTAGTGGATATAATTATTATTATTATGAGGTGCTGCAAAATCATACACGTGTTGTTCTTTATTGCCAAGATAAATACTACGATGGAAGGAAAGTGTTGGTGGATATTTGATTGTGGCTGTCCCATTTACAGAAGACCTGAGCATACCTTCTTACTTGGTGACAAAAAATACAGTACTTCGGCTGCATCTCTGTTCACTCTTCTAATCTCACACTACACAAGTCAATAAAATACGTAAATATGTGTTAATTAATGAGAGGGCATCTGTTCGTGTTCCATTTCCATACACAGATGCGGCCATAATGAAACAGACACAGATGAAACAGGGTCCTTCATTGAGTATAAGTTATAGGGAAGGATGAGACAATGTTTACAGAAGCTTTAAGTGGGTGTGGAAGTAGGGGACAGGCTTGGGGGGGGGGTTGGGGTTGGAGGGTGCGGGAATAGGGGGACAGGCTTGGGATGGGTAGAAAGCCTGTCCCCTATTTCCGCACACCCCTAAACCTCCCCCCCCCCCCAAGCCTGTCCCCATACTCCCGCACCCTCCAAAACCCCCCGACCCCCCTAACCCCCCCCCTATTCCTGCACCCCCTTAAAGAAGATAAAGGGGATAAATAATACAGTGTTGGTAAATCTGGAGTAACTGATTCCTCCAAACTATTCCAAGCAAACAGGACACCATTATTTGTGTTAATCTGGTCCTGTTTTCTGCCACAATTTTGGAGGAATCAAGGCACTCTAATGTACCAAAACTATACTATCCCCTTAATTAATACATCGTTACAACCTCAGAATATTTTAGTTTACAGAATCTATGGATCAGAAGTAAGACAGAAATATTGGCAGAAAACTATACTGTACCGGAAAGTGATTTTTACCCACCAAAATGAAGGTGACCCAAACTAAACCAGAATAAGATGACAGAATAAGATGACAAAATAAAAAAGATGACAGAATATGATGACAGAAGAAGATGATAGAAGAAGATGACAGAATGAGATGACAGAATGAGATGACAGAATGAGATGACAGAATGAGATGATAGAAGGAGATGACAGAATATGATGATAGAAGGAGATGACGAAAAAAGATGACAGAATGAGATGACAAAATAAGATGACAAAATAAGATGACAGAATGAGATGACAGGATAAAATGACATTTAGGAATGAATAATTATGAAGAAAGGAAAAAAAAAAAAAAGAGTAATGACAACGCCAGGCCAGTATGATCACAGACCACACAAGAGAATTAAGGAGAGACAGAGAGGATGGAATAAAAACCAATCACGAAGGTAAAAGAAGGAAAGGAAGGACAGGGGGAAAAAGAGAGATAAAAGAATATGGTTCTGGTTTAAAGAGGGAATGTGTAGAAACTATTGACAGCTATCGTTTACCATGCTTTCTGAGACACTACTTTGAGGGGCCATTTCTGTAACTCCAACTAACACAAAAAATAAAGTTAAAACAATAAATAAAAAAAATATTATTTATGTGTCGTGTCACATTTTTCTTTTACAATAATAATGTGCTTCCTAATAAAATTCTTGGTATAAAAATATTTATCTGCAACAGTACCTTATTCGACAAGGAAAAAAATATATAAACAAATGTCCAAAAGTTATACAGTACATTTCACGACTGTTCCTAATTAACTATACATATACATATCTCTATCTATTTACGACAAGTACAGTGTGCTTAACTTTACATACATATTATACATATCTCTATCTATTTACGACAAGTGCAGTGTGATTAACTTTACATACATATACATATCTCTATCTATTTACGACAAGTACAGTGTGCTTAACTTTACATACATATTATACATATCTCTATCTATTTACGACAAGTGCGTGCAGTGTGATTGACTAACTATACATATTCATCCGTCCATCGGTAATTATTTTCTTATACACACACACACACCCCATATGATTACGTTTCACCAGAGTAAAGAGGGTAGTGCTCTGTGATAACTATAAATTTCCACCTTTCCATCCATCCATCCATCCATCGCTAATTATTTTCTTATGCAAACTCCATCTGATTGCGTTTCACCAGAGTAAAGAGAGAGTGTTGCTGTGTGATACCTATAATAAAGTTCCCTCTGATTGCGTTTCACCAGAGTAGAGAGAGAGAGTGTTGCTGTGAGATAACTATAATATATTTCCATCTGCTTGCGTTTCACCAGAATGAAAAGAGAGTGTTACTGTGAGTTAACTATAAAATATTTCCATGTGATTGCGCTTCACCAGAGTAAAGAGAGAGTGTTGCTGTGAGATAACTATAATATAATTAGATCTGATTGCGTTTCACCAGAGTAAAGAGAGAGAGTGTTGCTGTGAGATAACTATAATATTTTTCAATCTACTTGCGTTTCACCAGAGTAAAGAGAGAGTGGGTGGGTGAGTCGAGATGAACCTAATGAAAAGTCGCTGTTTGAGACACACACGAACCCTCCGATCAGAACGACAAATGATGATCAGGCTGTGGCTGGTGGGAATATCATCTCGGGTCATCTCTCAGGCAACAGGCATCAGCGTCAGTACTGTACACCGCTGGGTCCGTCGGTGGAGGGAGGAAGGGACAGTGGACACGAGGCCTTACAGAAAGCAGATGAAAATACCTCCACTATCACCACCTCCACCACCACCATCACCAATATCGTCTCCAGCACCACCACGACCACTTCCATTATCGTCTCCAGCACCACCTCCACCACCACCACCAACATCTTTTTCATCATCTCCACTATCACCACTACCTCATGTTCCACCTCCACCACCTCCACCATCACCATCTTTTTCATCATCTCCACCATCACCACTACCTCATATTCCACCTCCACCTCCACCTCCTCGTTCTCGTTCCCTTTCTCTGCATTCAGACATACGATTGACTTCGAGTGTGAATGGGGTGGATAAGTACTACATGTCTTCACCTTTTTACGACTACTATATCAGGACTCTGAATGCCAATGTTTACACGTGTATGCCTCAACGAATTCTATCTCCCAGCGAACTTTATTTCCTACTATGAGACTGGCTGGACTAAACTGGGATATTGCAACGATAAACATAGGCCTACTCCCATTACAATATCTCTTTCTGTATCGAGATTGACGTAAATGTGTTAAAGTAAATAAGGAACACTACTCTTCTACAATAATTAAATGATCCAATAAAAACTCTATACATTTTCTTTCCCCCGACATTATCACTGAATTTAATGTGTAATAGTAGATTTGATTCAAGAATGCAAACACTAGTTAGTATTGTACCAAGCCACACATCGCATCTTTTACTAGGACGGTACAAGAAAATGGATAAATAATAATAAGATACAGTTCAGTTCAGTAACTTAATTAATACTGTACAAATAAAATGTTCAGTGTAAATTATTAAATGATTGAGGATGCAGCTTAATGACCCTGTGATCGTGTATGAGAAATGGAGGCTTCTGGTTCCTCCTGGCAATACCACGCAACAAGCTCCTTCCTTCTATATAGGTGTGTGTGTTTTGGAGCAATATTTGTAGGACTCATTTACCTCCAATTTTCTGACTACATCACAGGGTCCTTTAAGGAATACTATCAATAATGTGTTAAATATAATGAGTGTATGAAAAGGGACTAAAATGTATTATGACTTACATATCAAGTTTATTTGGTATTCTATTTTCTTCAGTTTGAGGAATGAAATGTGAAAAAAAGATATATGATTGGATCGACTATATACTAGAATAAGTAATATATGTACACACTTGAACAAAAATAAAATAAAAATCATATATAGTCTCTGCTTTGGTCACAATACATATGGGATGAAAATGCATAGAAGAATCCTTAACTATTCGACGACACCTGGGAAGAGAGAGTCCCATGTACAATCGCAGACCATGAAAAGTCTACCCAGGCCTCGTCTCAGGGTCTGCAGAGGGGGTAGACTTTTCATGGTCTGCGATTGTACAATATATGCCTAATTAATTGAGAGGGTACATACATCAACAACAATATTCTCAGCTCTAAACTTCCTACTTTACCCAGCCGTCACTGAGAGAGGATGTTGGTGTACCAGTCAGTTTTGTTGCTGAGTGTGGTACAAGTAGTCATGTGTAGGGCAGGTGTCTCCCTCTGGCCCAGACCCTCGCCCTCGTGGACTCCAGTGGCGGGCAGGGTGTTGAGGGAGGCGCTGACGGGGCCTCTCAGTGGACACCAGGTCATGCTGATGGTGGACGATGGTGTGCAGCGCTCCCTCAGCCTTGACCTCTTGCTGACCGGGCTGACCTCACCCACCGTCCTCTTCCGTTCTGCTTCACACAACGCTTCCCATAATTCTAAAGCCACAACACAGGCAGCCCAAAGTAAGACACAGATTATATTTGTTTGTTTTACTTTCATTACTTAATGTAAATATGGATAATGGTAATCAGTTTTTTCCCTGAATTATGGTTTCATTGGCTAGGGTATCGTGGACACCATTATGACTGGCAAAAACCTGTGGTTAATATGGAACATCTATTACAAAAATTGATTCCAAGTTTGTTGAGGAATTGGTGCTAAGAAACACAAGTAAACTTATACCCAAGAAATGATGAATATATACAATACTATAATTGTAGATGCTAATTACATCAACATGACAACAGGTGTATTGGTGGTGGTGGTCGGGACGGGGTCTCCATGGTTACTCTGGTCTCCTCCAGGCTGGTTGTCACCCCGGGTAGTGTTGGTGTTGGTAGCAGCTCAAACATGCAGTGCTCGGAAACACTTCCAGTCACCTCTCCTTCAGAACACACCATCTGTGGCCCTCCTCTGCCTGAACCATAAGCCTCAGACACCAGAGTATTCCACCTACAGTGTAATGACCCAAATCCCACTGGGTACCAACCCTGAGCCACTGCCACTTGGTACCTGGCACCCTGACACCTTCACCACCTTTGAAGACCTTTTTCAGGACCAGTTCCAAGACTTTGGTGGCAAAGATCTTCTTGTGACCCACAGCACAGATGACGCACCTCTCTTGTTTGAGACAGACGATGGACACGTGGATGGTATTTGTGCTCGGATCTTGGCCGCTATGTCCTCCTGGCTCAACTTTACCTATTCCTACGTCACGCCTATAAGTAAGGTGACCTCGAATTTACTCTCAGAGGTAGTATTTGATATATGTTTTCTTTTTTTTTAATGAATGCTCTAGATTATCATTAGTCAATATAATACAATACTGGAAGAAGACTTTTATGTTACTGAATACATGCCAAATATACTCCCTACACACATTTAATAGTTTACGTGTACACAAATGACTTCATCTGTAAAGCCCTACACCAGAAGCAGGGCTAAATGCCTTGTGAGATCGTTGAAAATGAGGAAACAAACACTTTCAAACTGTTTCAGTATAATGTTATTTTATGGCATGATGTAAAAAAATTAGGAGTCCTAAATTATCCGACTACAACACTGGACTCTCAAGGTGTTCTCTATTGTTTACCCCCTTCAGCTCCAGTCGTCTGGGGTGAGCGAGGTAAGGACGGCAGCTATGATGGTATGTTGGGGCAGGTGCAGCGAGGGGAGTGTGACTTGGTGGCCAATTACTTTACAATAACCCATCAAAGAGCACAAGATTTCGACTATAGTATTTCCTACTTCGCTGAGGGGTGAGTAATTCCTCTGACACTCCATTATTCTTGGTTACATTATCTCACTGTTACCAGACGAGATTTATTATATGAGATGTAATATGAAAACAATGTCATTTTCATCCCCCCTTTCCTTCGAGAACAAGAAAACCCCATTCCTCTCATCAGACGTCCCTTCGATCGTCTTTCTTTTTCCTTTTAGCTTGCTGTCCTTCCTCTCTGTCTGTCCCCTTCTCTCTTATGGTACAGTTGCCTCCAAAAATTTCGAGACACTACCTACTAGACTCTAGCAGGTAGTGTCTCGAAATTTTTGGAGGCAACTGTACAAGAGTCGAAAAATATCCTTAATTAAAACTTTTGCTCACACCTTGCAGGGCATTAAAAGAGAACACCAATATAACACGTTAGTTTACATTAGGTTTTTCTGACCAAGGAAATAATTGATCTTTGGTGCTTGTGAAAATATTCCCCTCTAATTCATTATGGTAAAGAGTGTATAATTATTATGATGGAACAGGTTCGGTGTGATGTTGAGGGACCCACCACCATTACCCCAGTGGCAGAGTATCCTTTACCCCTACACGGGCGTTGTATGGGCGTCTGTGGTCGGTGTTGTCATCCTCGCTACACTTGCATACTACTTCGTCAACTTCAGAGGAGGTCATCTGTCTATGATTATCAGCTTCTTAATTATGCTTCAGGTGAAGTTTTTTTTTCTTTCTTTTTTATTTTTGTCGTTCTGTTGTGTCGTTGCACAATAAAAATGTTCATTTTTTACTTTCTCTAATATCATTATGGAGGTCATATCTTGATATCATGCTTAATTTTAACAAATTTATTAACATTTGACTATAATGTTACTTCAATGGTAAATAAATTTCTGAAAATTATCCCTTTAATAAAAGAAAGGTTTTTATAGCATAGCATAGTTTCCAACTCGATTAGAAGTCGTGGCTGTCTTAAAAAACTCCAGAATACAAGACAAATGTAGAAAATTATGTTAGGTTATAATATGATAGCTGTTTTGTGATGAATGTGTACATGTTGTTGGTTTGCTGAGTGAACAACCAAAGCATTAGGAAGCTATCAAGATTTATAAATTTATTACTTTTCTCTTCAGAGTTTGTTGAGTCAGAGTGTGAGTCAGGAGCCCCGGGTGTGGGTGTCGAGGGGGCTGCTGGGACTGTGGCTGCTGGCCACCTGGGTGCTGAGGGTCTCCTACACCTCCAACCTGATGGCCTTCCTCACCGTACCTGCCCTTCAGGCACCTCTAGATACATTGGAACAACTCGCTGTTGACGATCTTAGGTGACCTCTGTATGACTGATAAATCAATTGGTTAGAAATTTTCGACAGAATAATTATCAGCTACGGTAGTCCTGGAAAAGAAGATAAGAAGATAGATCCCTGTATGACTGATAGATCACCTAGTTAGAAACTTTCGACAGGATATAAGCTTTAGTAATGTTAGCAGAGAAGATAGAGATCAAACCTAAGGTGATGGTTAAACGAAAAACAAAACCTTACACACAGAAAGGTTTTATTTGGACATTTATATTATTCATTTAAGAAGTCTTGCGTGTCCATCTGTCCTGAGCGGCGTGAAGTTTATAATCATTGCCACCCATATTACACCCTCATTCAACATACCAGACCGGTGTAAACTAAATGTTGAAACCTTCTTATTTTTGCCGAAGCTGATGTGGCCAGCGATGGGGGCCGCGTCTGCTAGTATATTTTAAGTACCGGTACTGTAGTTAATGAATGCCAGGTCATCAATAAACATACTCACATCTCACTATGAAAACTGACACCTCCTTGCAAGGCTACTTATATGAGAAAATTATCCTAAATGAAGCAGCCAAATGTTCTCCTAACTGTATATAACAAAGCAAGGGTATTTGGTTCATCCTGTAATTTTAAATCTCTTAGCATTAGTTTCAGCAAATGATCTTATACATTATACGTTGCTTATACATTAAAAGATGTACATTTCAGCAAGTAAACATCAGTAATGCTTGTCGTCGGCAAGAAAACAGTTCATTTGCAAATAAAAAAATATAATCGTGAAGCTTTTGTGATTAAATATCTCATCTGTTAAAATCCCTAAAACCTCTAACATTTACCTATAGCTGCATCTCATCTCACGTCTTTCCTCACTCAGACTCATACACTCCCCAGCTTCCTCATTACCATGTCCCATCGTCTACGAGAAAACACTTTGCTCACACCTCGAAATTCAGAGTTCACACATTGGCTAAGAAGAATTGGCAACACTGTCGACTTTAATACTAACTGGCATGTGTTGTGGTTGACAGGATGTGTATGGTGGATTACGGCGAGTTTGTACCCGAGGCGCTGGCCACTTCAACTGACCCCACCTTAGCTAGCTTGGGGGCCAAAATGGACATGGTACCCATTGATTACAGTCTATTGTATGAAGGGGAGGAGGGTTGTGTTGAGTTGGTAGTTGCTGCGACACATGCACACACAGAGACCTATTCCTACCTTCGCTTATTATATCGTGATCTGGGTCATGGTGGCTATGTTTACACCCTGCGAGAACAACTCTACCTCGGCAACCTGGCTTTCTTCTTCACCAAAAACACACCCTGGAAATACAAGTTTGATCTTGGGATGCGACGACTTGTGGAGGCGGGGCTGGTGTGGCGCTGGTACTCTGACATTATGCTGGATGATAAATATAGAGCCAAGGTATTAATATATGCTACAGTGTACAGTATAACCATAGTTGGGGCTGATTTTATTCTCTGTGAATATTAGCCATCCCCCACAGGGCTAGAATAAAGATTGTTGTAGGATCTGGTCACTTCTAGTGGATTTGACGAGATCTGCCAACATGGATTAAAAATCCATGTGAGGATTTTTTTTTTTTTTCACTGCTGTGTGGACCGCCAGCACACAGGGGGTGCATTTCCCTTTGCATGCAGCAGTGTGAACTCCCTCCCCCTTATGGTCCCTTCAGGGCTGGTCTCATGGAAGGTGCGGCCCCACTTGTAGCTCTTGTGGTAACGTGGACTTGGGCCCACACCACTGGCTGTGGGATCAAAGGCCTTCCCCCCAATCTCCCTGGCGGTCGGAGGCCCCCAGACTCCCTGGTCCAGTAAGCTCTGGTTCCATTTCCTTGGGATGTGCTTCGGTAGCCCAGGGATATAGGGCCAGCCCCTCCTTTATTTTAATTTGTTTTTTCACTGCGACCAGAGCGTACCGGGTGTCTGTGGGGCAGGAGGCCATTCTGCCCGGGGAGAAACTCATCAACAACAACAACAACAACCATAGTCAAGTATCCACCTAAATCTTCCTTTCATCGTACAAAGAAATCAGTAGCACATCAAAATATAATCATACAATACTTTATGTCAACGCAACCCCTTCCATTGTAATGATGAGGTGCTGCAAAATCATACAAGTCTTGTTCTTTATTACCAAAATAATTGTTGTAACGGAAGGAAATTTTAGGTGGACATTCTGATTGCTCCTATACATCTGTGTTTGTTCTCATTAGGTGGGACACGTCTCTGTTAGATATGACCCTTGAGTATAACCCTATCTGCCCTTAAGGGGGTAGTACAGTGTTGGTAAATCTGGAGTAACTGATTCATCCAAACTATTCCAAGCAACAGGCCACCATTAGTTTCTTAATCTGGTCCTGTTTCCTGACGTACTTTGGAGGAATCAATGAAGTCCAGTATATCTTAAGTGTACTGTCCCGTTAAGAAATACACAGTACATTTATTTATTCTCCATCCTCATTTTAAAACATCCTAATTTGATTTACCCTGATGCTAACTAAACCTGTGATTCACGTTTACAGGGACAAGAAACGAGGCAGCTGATACTGACCATGTCCCACCTCCAGGGGTCCTTCTTTATGTTGGCAGCGGGGGGCGGACTGGCTACACTCACACTCCTGTTTGAACGCCTCCTTCATCGCAACAATACATCATCATCTTAGCTGACCACCGCCCTCGATTGCCACCCCAACAAATATTCTCCTTCATCGCGACAATACATCATCTTAGCTGACCAAATCCCTCGATCGCCTGCCCCCAACACAATTATTCTCCTTCATCGCGACAACACATCACCTTAGCTGACCAACTCCCTCGATTGCCACTCCAACACAAATATTTTCCTTCATCGCGACAACAAATCCACTTAGCTGACCAAATCCGTCGATCGCCTGCCCCCCACAATTTTCCTCTAGACTTAATATCCACTGGGCCATTCTGATAGTCGTACAAAACATAGAGGGGGTTGATTCGACGAGCATTCATAAGCAGATATCTTTTTTACAGATGAGGAATAGTGTTGATTAAGATCATAAAACCTAATTGGGAAAAAATGTAAAAGTAAATGATTTGTGTTTTTGCTTTATACCTGAATTTTATTAGCTTGATAAAATGTCCATGAAACTTCAGTTCTGTCTAGACTGCCTCTCTATATATCCTCTATATTTTTAATATTATTTCTATGAACTACAATGATCTATAAGGCATTTCAGCCCAATAACTGAAGTTGTACTCATGTAGTTCTGTGTAATCAAATTACTTTAACTAACTATAAGAAAAATTACGTTCTTTCTCATAATTTTCTATCATGAAAACGACATATCCCATCCACATCAAAGGTCACTAGTATGTGGGAAAACACATAATTCTTAAGTTCTATGTCACAGTAAACCCCATTCATGGAAAGCCAATCTTCTAACACAGCTTTTCTATAATAAGTGTAGAAGCTCAACATTAGATTTTTTTTTTTATATTACACAAAAATGTTTCAAGGCGACTGCTTTGTACAACATTGGTAAACACATACACACACACACACACACACACACACACACACGAGTCTAGTATGTGACCAGACCTTGGGTAAATAACACTGGTATTCACAACAGCTCCTCACTCAGCAATAATGTAGAATTTTCCAAACTGTTCTGACCAAGCTTGAAATCATGTCAACACGGTTTTTATTCAGACACATGATTGACAATGTTGACACCAGTAAATGATAATATCTCCTTGGTGTGGCACGGGTGAGAAATGGGGTGTGTGGGACAAACAGTACTCCTGGAAGGCAGACAGTGAACATGCGCAAAACAGGGTGATTGTGTGTATATAAACAGCTGAGGGACTGTAGTGAGTGGCAGTGGTAGCAGCAGCAGGCCGAGTGGTGTGAGCAGAGGTAAGGGGTCACACATTTAGTTAACCATAAGTCGTAAGCAGACGCATCTTGATGAGCTTACCACTCCTAGTTTTTCAATTAGAATATTTTTACTATTATTATTATTATTATTATTATTATTGTGTAGAGATATTACGAGACGACTGAACTGCTGGAGATGAATTGCCTGAGATTGATTGGAGGGATAAGATGGTTGAAGAGAATATTAGTAACAGTTAATTAAGGGACCCTGTGGTGTAGTCAGAATATTGGAGTTATATGAGTCCTTCAAATATTGCCACGAAACACTGCACCAATATGGAAGGGGCATGTTTCGTGGCGTGGTCAGGAGGAATCAGAGGTCTCTAAATTTTCATACACGATCACAGGGTCCTTAATTAAGAAAAGAGAGTGTCAGGAGGACTTCACTAATTCCCCCAAACTATGCTATGAAACAGAATGATGGTACTTTAGTAAACAAGTAGGATACCTATTTTGTGTCATAGTTTGGTGGAATCAGCCTGCAGTAGCCTTCTCTCTTGACCACGTAAACATATATACCACCTAAACCGAGCGAGCAATTTTAGCAAGAGAGGGACAGGAAGAAGATTGAACCCGAGGATGAGATGAATATTGACTACTGAAGCGTTTTGGTCATGTTGAGAGAATGGACGAGAATAGACTTATGCAGCAGGTGTCTGACGTATACAGGTGAAGAGAAAGAGGGGGAAGGGTGGGATGAGGATAAAAATGGATAGAAAAAGAGTATTAATTAAGGGGAGATTTTCATGTTAGTGAGTTAGTAGTAGTATGTTTGTGATTCCTCCAAACTATTATCAGGAAACAGATGACCTTAATTATTTAATACTACTTTAAGGGGGAAGTCTTGTGTTGGTAAATCTGGAGCAACCGAATCCTCCAAACCATTCCAAGCAACAGAACACCATTATTTTTGCTCTTCTGGTCCTGTTTCCTTGCATACTTACTTTGGAGGAATCAAGGCACTGCAATGTAACAAAAAAGAATTACCACCTTAAGGGACCCTGTGTGTGTTGTAGTCAGAAAATTGGAGGTAAATGAGTCCTTCAAATAATTATTGCCACGAAACACTACCTATATAAAAGGAGCTTGTTTCGTGGCATAGTCGGAAGGAATCAGAAGCCTCCAATATTCAGACACGATCACAGGGGCCTTAATGGGGGATCTGTTTCGTGGCACAGACTGGAGGAATCAGAAGCCCACCAATTTACTCTCAAAACGACCTCCTGTTAAGGGGGTGCGGGAGTAGGAGACAGGCTTGGAGGGGGGTTGGGGGGGGGGGTGCAGGGAGTTTTGGGAGGTGCGGGAGTAGGGGGACAGGCTTGGAGGGGGGTTAGGGGGGGTGCTGCGGGAATATGGGACAGGCTTTCTACCCACCCCAAGCTTGTCCCCCTATTCCCGCACCCCCCTAACCCCCCCCTCAAGCCTGTCCCCTACTCCCGCACCCCCTTAAAGGATATTTGCCGAAGAAAGGGGCAGACATCCATTTATAAATCACCTAAACGCAAAAACAATATCTATAAAATACACTAATATGAAAATTAAGATAAAATTACAGTACAGTAAAAAAAATTATATACATGAAAAAATGAGAATAAAATTAAAGAAAAAGATGATAATATGATACAATACAAAATTAACCTAACTTTAACTAATCAAAGTAACGAGAACAATAATAATAATGATCTTCGGTATTTTTCCTCATTCCCTTAAGGGGGTGTGGGAATAGGGGGACAGGTTGGGGGGGGGGTTAGGGGGGTGCGCGAGTAGGGGACAGGCTTGGTTTTTTTTTGGGGGGTGCGGGAATAGGGGGACAGGCTTGGGGGGGGTTAGGGGGGTGCGGGAGTAGGGGACAGGCTTGTTTTTTTTTGGGTGGTGCGGGAGTAGGGGGACAGGCTTGGGGGAGGGGGGGCGGTTTAAGGGGGTGCGGGAATAAGGGACAGGCTTTCTACCCACCCCAAGCCTGTCCCCCTATTCCCACACCCCCCCAAACCCCCCCCTTCCCCAAGCCTGTCCCCCTACTCCCGCACCCCCTTAAGTCGTCTCTTATGCATATACAGTTGAGAGGGAAGTGCTTGACCCAACCTGACCCAACTTGACCCAACTTGACCCAACTCAGACAAGGCTATGGACGGTCGCATATCCCGCCACAAACGAACACTAAAATCAGACCGAGAAGTGATTATCAGGATGTGGCTGGAAGGGACGTCTGCTCGCGACATCTCCATTAAGACAGGCATCAGCATCAGTACCATACACCGCTGGGTCCGTCGGTGGAGGGAAGAGGGTACAGTGGACACGAGATCCTACTACAGCAGACAGTGGGCCGCTATGGGTGGTGGTGGTGGTGGTGGTGCTGTTGTGGCCTGCAAGCGTTCTTCTCAGTTGACGGGAAGAAGTACTACATCTGTTAATAAGTCTGTGCCTCTGAGTTTCATCCCAAAAAGTGTTTATGATAAAGACAACTCTAATCTTAGGCGAAGTTCCCCTCCCGATAAACGTGGAACGATGAGCGAAATGGACGTGTCAAAGAGTCATATGCTGTCTTTTGATTCATCTCTCCTCGCGATGAATGCAGAACTAAGTCAAGATAATCTGTCAATGCTGTTGTATAGTTGGATCATCACAGTAATGCATCAAGTTCATCAGAGCATTCGTTCTGTTGATGACGTAAAAGAAATCGATTTAGAAGCTATAAGGTGGCTTAAGTAACACGTTCGTTGCTGTACAAGATGCCATTACAACTCTACAGTACCGTACTATAAGTTTCACGAATTGGTTGGGCATAGAAGTACAGTCTAGGAGCATTACTGTATAACGATCTGAATACTAGACTGGAGGCCAAGGCGACTTCTGGCAACCCCCCCTCAGTAGTAAACACATATAACAGTAAATAATAATGAAGAAATTACTCATGAATCATATTATGGCAAGTATTTTATTAAGTGGAGAGTACAGCGTTGGTAAATATGGATAAATTGTTTCCCCACACTATTCCAGGCAACAGGCTACCATTATTATTTTGTGCTAATCTGGTCCTGTTTCCTGGCATATTTTTAGATGTCTCGAGTCACTCCAATGTACTAAACAAAGTGTACTACCCCCTGAATGGAGGTACTCGTGCATCAATATCAGTAAAGGCTGACGTAGTGTGTTAGAGGTGTGGAACTTTTATTAGAAGGAATGAATAATTAATTGTCCACAGCCAACAAAGAAAGACCCTAACTAAAGTGGGTATTGAACTGTGTGAATTATGGAGTAATTTATTCCTCTAAACAATGCCAAGAAATATATCAACTGAGAGTGTACTGGGGCACTCTGATTCTTGGTAAAGTTTATTATTATTATTATTATTATTATTATTATTATTATTATTATTATTATTATTATTATTATTATTATTATTATTATTATTACATGCTAATATCGAATAGAAGGTTGAAAATGAAATAAATGTTTGTTGGAGTGTAATTTCTGTTTCCTTAGCCCATCAGATTTAATTTACTGTGCCCACTCTGCTTGGAAGAATATTTAATTTTGTCCAAGTTGAAAGATTCACCAGGAAATAAAGGCAAAGTCATTATTACCAGTAGTCAATATTCTGAAGAGCGGTCCCTACATGTGACGTTTTGTTGTTTTGTCTTTCTGTAAATTGTATTTCTGTAAATATTTTTGTTTATGTGTGACGTCTTGTTGTTTTGTCTTTCTGTAAATTGTCTTTCTGTAAAAATTTTTGTTTATGTGTGACGTCTTGTTTGTTTTGTCTTTCTGTAAATTGTCTTTGTGTAAAATTCTGTGTTTATGTGTGACGTCTTGTAGTTTTGTCTTTCTGTAAAATTTTTGTTTATGTGTGACGTCTTGTTGTTTTGTCTTTCTGTAAATTGTCTTTCTCTAAAATTCTGTGTTTATGCCAAAGTTACCTAGCAATCACGAGAGTCATACATACACAGTAGATGAAATTGAGAAGTTTTTATCTATAAGTAATGTTCTGTATGACATTTTCGTTTTTACATCATAGCACCTGAGAGACGATGGAAATTCTTAACCACAGATAAATTATGATAAAATGAATAAATTTCAGAAACAAATATTTATAATGAACCAGAATAAAGGTGAAGAAATTTTAGGTATACGAACAAATACATTAATTTTGACATATAATATAATATTCTATACAATAAAAATCGAATAGAAGACAGAAGACTACATTAGGCCTGAAAGATCCTGTAGAAAGACGGAAAAGGATATAAAGTAGAGACGAGTGACAACAAAAACAGACGGAAAGGAGGGACAGTTGAAGAAATAAACAGGAGTGGCGAAAGACGGAAAAGGTGATAAAGTAGAGACGAGTGACAACAAAAACAGAAGGAAAGGAGGGACAGTTGAAGAAATAAACAGGAGTAGCGAGTTAGTTATACCAAGCACAATACCCAGAGTACCGTACTGTATAATCTTCTAGCTGGAGTTACCATACAAATAACCTGATAAATATTCATGGTATTAAGGAGGTGCGGGTGTAGGGGATAGGCTTGGAGGGGGGGTTTGGGGGGTGCGGGAATAGGGGGACAGGCTTGGGGGGGGGGTGCTGGGGGTGCGGGAATAGGGGGACAGGCTGGAGGGGGGGTGCGCGGGGTGCGGGAATAGGGGGACAGGCTTGGAGGGGGTTTGGGGGGTGCGGGAATAGGGGGACAGGCTTGGAGGGGGTTTGGGGGGTGCGGGAATAGGGGGACAGGCTTGGGGTGGGGGGTGCGGGGGGTGCGGGAATAAGGGGACAGGCTTGGAGGGGGTTTGGGGGGTGCAGGAATAGGGGGACAGGCTTGGGGTGGGTAGAAAGCCTGTCCCCTATTCCTGCACCCCCCTTACCCACCCCCAAGCCTATCCCCCTATTCCCGCACCCCCTTAAGAAAATAATAAAGTTTTGATACATAAGAGTGCCTTGATTCCTCCAAAGTATGCCAGAAAGCAGGGCCAGATGAACAAAACTTATCGTGGCGTGTTGCTTGGAATAGTTTTTTGTAGGAATCATTTGCTCCAGATATACCAGCACTGTACTAACCCCTTTAGCAATTTTTATATATTCACTGTCAAGAGTCGAGGTACAGAAAGATTGTCTATATCTGTGTCCGCAAAAACTTGAGGTTGAAGACTCTGATGAAGACGAAGAACAGAAGGAGGAAGAGAGTGAGAAACATGAGAAATAACTCAACAGTAGAATGGAAGGAAGGTCATTGAAGAAAGTAGTGTTGTTTTTTTCTCATGCCATACTATATAATATGAGACCAAGTTGACGCCCACACTATCGTTTTATCAACTATCCCAGCAGGAATCTCGTGGCTATCTACTGTAAAGAGGATGTTGGTGTACCAGTCAGTTTTGTTACTGAGTGTGGTACAAGTAGTCATGTGTAGGGCAGGTGTCTCCCTCTGGCCCAGACCCTCGCCCTCGTGGACTCCAGTGGCGGGCAGGGTGCTGAGGGAGGCGCTGACGGGGCCTCTCAGTGGACACCAGGTCATGCTGATGGTGGACGATGGTGTGCAGCGCTCCCTCAGCCTTGACCTCTTGCTGACCGGGCTGACCTCACCCACCGTCCTCCTCCACACCACTACACACAACACTGACAACCATTTCACAACACAACAGCTTCCTACAGCCCAGGGTAAGATAGTGGTCTCATTTTATACATTATGACTGGGATAATGTGTCTTAACTGAAAATAATAATAAAATATTTCTACTTGTATACCAGAGATCTTACAAGAATGGAAGCATTATTAATGTGAGTTCTCCTTTCATAGTTTTACATAAAACATTTGTTTACTAAATCAGCATTGTTATGTTGTTTGGTCAACAGATGTGTTGTTGGTGGTGGTCGGGACGGGGTCTCCATGGTTACTCTGGTCTCCTCCAGGCTGGTTGTCACCCCGGGTAGTGTTGGTGTTGGTAGCAGCTCAAACATGCAGTGCTCGGAAACACTTCCAGTCACCTCTCCTTCAGAACACACCATCTGTGGCCCTCCTCTGCCTGAACCATAAGCCTCAGACACCAGAGTATTCCACCTACAGTGTTATGACCCACCTCCCGTTGAGTGCCAACCCTGAACCAGTGTCACTTGGCACCTGGCACCCTGACACCTTTTCCAATGTTGAGGACCTTTTTCCTGACCAGTTCCAAGACTTTGATGGCAAGAGTCTTCACTTGACCATCAGCCCAGATGATGCCCCACTGGTTTTTCAAAGAGACGACGGGAAGATTGATGGTACTTGTATTCGAATCTTGGATGCCATGTCCTCCTGGCTTAACTTCACCTACACATACAAATCAGCGATCAGTAAGTGGATCATTCCTCTCATTCCAGGGCAATATGGAATTTATATGCACTCTTGGACTAACGCTATTTCCCCGACCACCAGAGGTCAGTGTAATTGCGAGGATACTTGTGTTGCATATAGTTTTCATAAAGTTGTCATCCTCTGTACATGATTTAGGAGCATAAATCCGTCTCGAGTTGCCTCGAGGTATATATATATAATATAATTTTTTATTTGTGAAAACTAAACAACAATCCACGCCATGTGATTACAGTGACCTCTGGTGGTAACAAATGTGACTTTGGTCCTTGAGAGTACATCGCGTAATTATTACCAGTGTATCATATCACCTGTATGAAAATAATGCTTTGTAAAACAATGCATAATTATTATAACCTCTCATTAAGAGAAAATGTTTATATCGGTTATTCAGACCAAGATATGAATAGCAAGATATAGTTAAGCATCTTGTTGATACTGGTTTGTACAAACAGTACCATACTCTTAATCATCGAAGACTTACTTACAACATCGGCTGTTAAAAACAAAACAATTGTAGTGACGGTCTAGATATTAATGGAGTGTGTGTTCATACATAAGTACCCTACCATCCATTTTGCTTCCTGGTGTCAGTTGACTGGGGAGAGAGGGACGAGAATGGCAGCTACGATGGGATGTTGGGGGAGGTGCAGCGAGGGGAGAGTGCTATGGTCATCAATTACTTCACTATCACATACCAGCGAACCAAAGACTTCGACTATAGCGTTTCTTTCTTCACAGAAGGGTGAGTCACCAGCATTTCACTACAGATTTATGAAAACTAAAAAAGGGGATACATATATGAACTTTTTAATACTATGTATGTCCATCTTAAATCCTCTATGTGGTGTGTTTACTTATATAACTGTTTGCAGTAAAGGTTCGGTGTGATGTTGAGGGACCCACCACCACTACCCCAGTGGCAGGGCATCCTTTACCCCTACACGGGCGTTGTATGGGCGTCTGTGGGCGGTGTTGTTATCCTCGCCACACTTGCATACTACTTTGCTAGCATCAGAGAACTTCGTTTGTCTCCGATTGAGAGTTTTATGATTGTGCTTCAAGTGAGGAGGATTAATTTTCTTGCAAGTCTACGATTTCTATAGAAATGGGGCAATAGGAATGGTGTTTTAAATTTTTGCAGGTAAAAAATTTCTGTGCAGGAAAACATCCCATATCAGCTTCAGGTTTTTCAGATAAATCTTGCTTATTGCAGAGTTTAATGAACCAGAGTGTGAGTCAGGAGCCCCGGGTGTGGGTGTCACGTGGACTATTGGGACTGTGGCTGCTGGCCACCTGGGTGCTGAGGGTCTCCTACACCTGTAACTTGATGGCCTTCATTACAGTGCCTGTTCTCCAGCCTCCTCTCACTAAACTGGAACAGCTGGCCGAGGCTGACCTCAGGTGACTTGAAGTAAAGCATGATTAGGAAAACGTGTGTAAGTTATATATACAGAGCGTCCCAATGCCTTTGCTCCCCTGCCCAGCACAACTCGGTTACCATTGTATCATGGCGGGCAAAACACTGGAAGGCAAATTCATTTGATATCTCGAAAACCAAATTTCATGATTATCTACTGCTCCTTTCTTTTTCTGCTGCACATTATGTGAAGTGATGTCATGGTCGGTTGATTCCTAGAGGGAAAGGTGGATATGCAGCAGCATGGCTATAGTGTTCTGAGTCGCCAAGGATCAACTTCTGAGAACCATATCCCATCACTGGGTTGCCAAGTACTAAACAGACCTGAGGACGTCGTTAAACGCAATTGGAACCTTGATCCTTTCGATTGTGAGATGGACAGCCGGCCCGAACAGACATAAAAATGTTTATCTCAGAAAAGCAGGGATATCATCACTGAGTCACTTGCCAAGGAGAAGAAAAGCTTTTGAGGGCTTCAAAAGGAGACTGAATGGGTTCGAGGTTATAATAAGAGCTTATCTACAGGTTCCTTCAATTCATTGACAAAAAGGCTTTTCACCCAGCATCTTCTGAAGGTGAACTAGGTTGATTATTTCAGAAATGATGAATGGCCAAGAGCATTGCCAGACCTCAACGCCTGTGAACATTTGGTGGCGATATTCAAGGACAGAGTTGAACAATGCCTTCACAACACCAGGAAAAAGCTTCTCACTACTTTGACTAACATCCTTGGAGAAATGAAGTTCGATCGTGACTTGTTTGTTTCTCTTTGGTTGGCCGGTGGTGGGTGCACCAAATATTGAAGCAAAGTTTTGAAACTGTGCACATGAGATTTCCAATATTTTAGCTTCTTCCCTATATCCTTGGTTTTTCACTACCTTTTCTACGTTGGGTTGGGCAGTAGGAGTGGGTGCTATGGTGTTGGGACAATCTGTATCCAAATATAATTTCTTGTATTATAAAATGTCACTAAAGTATGGCTATGAATTTCCCGTGTGGTATTGGTTCAGGTTGTGTATGCTGGACTATGGTGAATTCGTGCCTGAGGCGCTGGCCACTTCCACACATCCCATCCTTGCCAGACTTGGAGCAAAATTGGATCTGGTTCCCACTGATGGCAGCTTAACTTACGAAGGTGAGGAGTACTGCGTGGAGATGGTAGTGGCCGGGACACATGCACACGTGGAGACATACTCCTACCTACGTCTGCTGTTCCGCGATCTGGGTCACCATGATGTTTACACCCTACGAGAACAACTTTATCTCGGCAACCTGGCCTTCTTCTTCACCAAAAACACACCCTGGGAGTATAAGTTTGACGTAGGGATGAGACGGCTGGTGGAGGCAGGGCTGGTGTGGCAGTGGTACTCTGAGATCATGGAGGAGGACAGACACAGTGGCAAGGTTTGTAAGACTCTCTCAACAGTGAATGTATTAATTATAAGTAAAATAAGGTAAGCTTTTAAATATAAGTTGAATATTTACCTATGCTCTCGTTGGGTTGATCTGAGTCTCCAACAATCTTCAATGTTCGTGAGATTCATTGTCTCTCATGTTTAAATTAACACATCATCTCTTATTCACTTCCTTCTAATACTTTTGTCTATGTTCTTCCACTGACACAGGTGAGAGAGTCGAGGCTGCCTGTGCTGTCCCTGTCCCACCTCCAGGGGCCCTTCCTCCTGCTGGCGGTGGGGGCCGGGCTGGCCACCATCGCCCTCCTGGCTGAACGCCTCCTCCACCCCAACACCACCTCACCATAACTGCCCACCATCTCACCATAGCTGCCCACCATCCTTTACTGGACACCTTCCTTCCCGGGAAATGTCACTATCGCTTGGACATTAACCTTCCTTAGATGCTACGATTACATTGTCCGGCGTCTAATCTTTAACAAGTGTCCATGTTGTATTCCAGTTGCAAGTAAAACAGATAGAGAATTGATATAATTATACCATGTCCTGAAAGTCTACGGGAAGAAGCAATAATTTTCATCACCCTCAGTTCCCAAGCCAAGGAAGATAAGGCAAATAATATTACTAGATTCACATTCATACTGTAGGATTTGTATCTCTCCCTAAAGGTAAGATTATATTTGTTGTCAGTCATGAGGCTCACCTATGCTGTTAATTAAGGGGGAAGTTTTGTGTTGGTAAATCTGGAGCAACTGAATCCTCCAAACCAATCCAAGCAACAGAACACCATTAGTTTTGCCCTTCTGGTCCTGTTTCCTGGCATACTTTGGAGGAATCAAGGCACTCCAATGTACCAAAAAAAAAAAAAAAAAAGAATTACCACCTTAAGTTCGTAACAATCCACGAAAAACTCTTGTTGATTTTCCTGCTAACAAACCAACCAACCAACCAAAAGACAAACAGAGAAACAAACTGGATCAAGCACATAACCTCATTGAAAAAAACAAAAAACAAAAAACAGATAATCATAGACAGAAACTTAATGACAGTCAACCTACATACCTTCCTTTATCAGCTCCATCCCTCCTTTCCACCTTCCCTGTACTCCTTTAACTAGACCTCACCAATTCCTGTTATTTACTCTCCCTCTCCGTCTTACAATTACATTCCTCCTTCTTCCCTCACCAATTCCTGTTATTTACTCTTCCTCTCCGTCTTACAATTACATTCCTCCTCCTTCCCTCACCATTTCCTGTTATTTACTCTCTCTCTCCGTCTTACAATTACATTCCTCCTCCTTCCCTCACCATTTCCTGTTATTTACTCTTCCTCTCCATCTTACAATTACATTCCTCCTCCTTCTTCTTGTTTGTTCTTAAGAGTCAATCGTCATCCCTTTCCTGTCTGTCTGTCATCTCCTTCCTCTCGCTCCCCTTCCTCACCTCACACCATCAAAAGTCATCCTCTTCCCTGATTCCCTTTTCTTCCCTCCCATTTTACTATTCCCTTTTCTTACTTTTCCTTTCCCTCATACCCTCTTTCTTCCCTTCTTTCTTTTTTAATTCTCCTTTATCTACCTTTTCGTTTCTATCTTGTTTTCTTCCCTCCCATTCTACTGTTCCTTCTTCTTACTTTTCCTTTCTCTCATACCCTCTTTCCTCCCTTCTTTCTCATTTGTCTACCATTTAGTTTTTATCTTGTTTTCTCCCACCCCCCTTATCGCCTCCTGCCTGTTCTCCTTCCCTTTTCTATCCTATTATCTTTCCTCACTTTCTCCTTCTGTTTCATTTCCTCTCATCCTCTCTCTTTACTCCCTTTCTACTCCTGTGTTCTCTTCTTTCCCCACGTTCTCCTTTACTTCAATTTTCCCTCTTGTGATCTCTGCTATCCTCCATTTCTCTTCCTTTTTTAGACATGCCAATTAGCACACTTCCCTTCTGTGAGTTCTTTGATCCTAAAATTATACTCCTTCCCCCTCTTCACTCATGCTCAACTCCTTCCCTCTTCACCTATGCTCAACTCCTTCCCTCTTCACTCATGCTCAACTCCTTCCCATTTCACTCATGCTCAACTCCTTCCCTCTTCACCTATGCTCAACTCCTTTCCTCTTCATCTATGCTCAACTCCTTCCCTCTTCTCATATGCTCAACTCCTTCCCTCTTCACCTATGCTCAGCTAAGCCCTCTACACTCACCTAGACACCATTACCACTGAGCATCGAAACAAGTGCTTTATTAATCTCTTCACAAACTCACTAAGACAATGAAAGAATAAAACAATATATACAATTTTTCAAGTTGACTGATTTTCCTTGAGAGTATAATAACATGACAAACTTAATTAAGGGGGTAATTCACTTTTGTTACATTGGAGTGCCTTGATTCCTCCAAAGTATGCCAGGAAACAGCTGAACCAGATGGACAAATATAATGGTGTCCTGTTGCTTGGAATTGTTTGGAGGATTCAGTTGCTGCTCCAGATTTACCAACACCAAAATTCTCCCTTAATTAATATTGTATCCCCTCACTACGAAATCAAACGAGCTATGAATGGAGGGAGGGAGAGGAGAGTAGTGAGGGAGGGAGAGGAAGGGAAGGAGAGAGGGAGGCAGAGAGAGAAGAAAGGAGGGAGAGATAGGAGAGAGGGAGAGAGAAGGAGTAAATTGAGGGAGAGAAGAAGGAAGGAAGGGAGGGATTGTATTGGCATCATATCGTATTAGCTCCTGTTTAGATGGATTTGCTATATATATAGGTATTTACTATATAGATGAGAGTTATATTATCTCTGGTGAAGACAATGAAACATCCTGCCTTAATAACAAACACAGGGAATAGTGTCACGACTATGGCCTATATTTTATCTTAGCATTTCTGTATCCATGCACACGAGGAGGAGGAGGAGGAGGTGTCAGCGTCACACGAACGATCTTCACCCACCTCCCTATCTTCACTTTAGAGATTCATGAGTTTGTTGTGTTGTCAGAAAGTGAGCATGCGTACATCACCATTGGCTGTGTACATAAGAGACAGAGAGACCGGGAGTGTGAGGTAGAGGTGTTGGCAGGAAGGCAGGGTAAGGCGTGTGTGCAGGTGAGGCTTAAACTCCATATACCATTAGTCTTAAAATAATCTTGACTAGAAAGAGGTGGCTTGAATTATTTAAGGGAAGGGGGGTCGAATTGGAGGGCTACTGATTTCTCCAAAATAGTCTACGAAACAGGTCCACCACTCGTATAATAAAATATTGGACTGTTTCCTGACACAGTCTGGAGGAATTAGTAATATTCCATGAAGAGGTGGCCTCCTTAAACTATTGTAGTAATTTTCACACAGATACAGCCAAAATAAAAATTTGAGAAACAATATTGGAAGTTATACACAAACACAGTGTCACGTAAATTAATACACTCTTTGTACAGTCGTCAGCAGAAATTCGTGCCATTCAGCTCGGGTGAGAGGAGCCTGGTAATCTGCTAACACACTATGAGAGTTGACAAATATGGATTAAATGCATAATACTGAAGATCATTAGCCATTTGAATCATACTTTTCAACTCTCATACAGTGTTACCAGATCTCCAGGCTCCTCTCACCTGAGCTGAATGGGACGAATTTCTGCTGCCGACTGTACTGTATCACCATTTGCTTTATATAGGTCGGTAGGCATATACAGTATAATTATACAATACATATCGCGTCTCGGAAACATAATTTAATATTGTTACATCATAAAAGTTTCGTGAAATAAAAATTTAAGCTCGGATATATCTTTAGGTGTTTCTATTTTCTTATTATCATACCGGGATACTTCCATATTATCAGACTCATTTATAATACTATCATAATGAATTATTTCCGAGGTAGGGGGAGGCCTTTCATTTCTTGTTGGTATTCTTATTAACTTGGACCAAGCATAATGATAACGTATTCAGGAGATGCAACCAAACACAAAGACCATAGGTAAAGAAAATAATATAAATAAATGAGCACCATATAATATAATATCATATGCATGAATTTTAATGTGCATGATTTCTACAGCTGATTATATCTGACAAAGAACAAACAAAGTAACAAACAAGTGTATATAATCAGCATGTAGGGGGTCGTCTTGGAGTTTACGTAGCTCTCTAGATACTGCAACAAGACACATCCCCTTATTGTTATACTCAGGAGAACTGTTTCCTGGCATAGTCTGGAGGAATCAAAAGCCTTCCAATTTACTGTCAAGAGTTTCTCCCTTTAAGGAAAGAATGTTTTTTTTTTTTTTTTTTTTTTTTGGTGATTTTGAAGGTCTCTGATTCCACCAAACTGTGCCGCGAAACAGATCCCCTATTACGAGTAGTAGCAATGAGGGTGTCTGTTGTTTTTGAAGTTCCTCAAGCTGTCTGGCCGAGCAGCTCCGAAGGGCGTCAGCTGTTTTCAGATATAGTTAGGAGGCAGCATGAGTAGCCTTCCAGTTTACAAACAAGAGAATCTCCCCGTAACAGTGGTAGCCAAGCCAAGTCTAATATCACCACCACAGAGGATACGGTTGATTCACTTCTGTCAGGCTTGTCTTTAGAGGTGATGTGTTTTCGTCTGTTGCTTATATTCATCGGTCAAACCAGGGAAGATAATTATATTGATTAAGGCATACATTGTACAGTGCTGGACGATAATTGTTTTACCACTCTTCATGAATCTGAACCAAACCCATAGGAGATAACTTACTCGTACAAAAGTCCTGTCGCCACATCTGCCAAGTCATGAAGTACAGTATGGAAATATGAGCTTCAATGGCTCGTCAACTGAAAAACCAAAGATATTTATTAATTTGCCCTTGTGTGTGTGTGTGTTTTTATAGAATATTTTTTTTTATAAAACAATGTATGAAGATTTCTATGATTAACCGCCAATTTCTTTAGTTGTATTCATGATTCAACTGATGCATCATAACAACTGAGAAACTAAAGCGTTGTAAAATCAGGTACTCATCACATTTCTGGCGTTTTGTGTTTTCAGTAAGAGTTAACATTTCCCTGAGAATGCACGATGTGTTTCTATATACACCACAACTACTGCCAATTTTCAGTGCAGTGAGTACAATTTTATATATCACTTCGTTTCATCGAATATATTTTTTATGTATACAGTTGACTGAAACGTGATTCACCAAACCACGAAAATGGAGAGTCGCAGCTCTCGCAACTCAAGAACTTTAAGATCAGAACGACAAAGGATCGTCAGAATGTGGTTGGGAGGATCATCTACTCGGGTCATCTCACACGCTACAGGCATCAGTGTCAGTACTGTACACCGGTGGGTCCGTCGGTGGAGGGAGGAAGGTACAGTGGACACGAGGCCCTACACCTACACCAGACACAGGCACAACTTACCTCCTCATTACACCTACACTCCAACTTGGACTCCAACAACTGCTAATATTTTTGACAATCACTTGAGATCGGTACCTCTCTGTTATTTTATCAGGACTTGATTCGCTTTTACTCTCTTTCTTCTGACAATACAAAACAGGGGTCCAAAAAAGAAAACATTCATAATAATAATATGCACGATGGGGCAAATATTCACCAAACTCGAAAATTTAAAAGCAGTTTGGTACAGTCACGGCCAATAGTCCTGCAACACCTTCCAATGAAAAGGCCTCGAAGAATGGTGCGAAAAAATAGCAGTTGTTGTTGTTGGTCTCTGTAATAAATAAGGGTTCAAAAGATTAATCCACTCAGGGCTCACTTTCATTCGCTCGTTGCTTGCAGGACTTTTGACCATGACTGTACAACATCAAGGCTTGTGAATAAGGTTGGCACCCCTGGATTGAGTGGGTGTTTTAATCAAATCGTCTGGTTTTGGTCCAAGCATGTTGTGTAACACGGAAATAGTTGCTCATAAGTTAATTAATAATATACTTTTTAATTTTCGGACACGGGTAGTAGTATAGTGTTTCTCCTGGCCAAGAAAAATCGTCCCACGGTAGTCAGGAGAAAAGATACGAGTAGTTCATATCAAATCCCAGAAATAATTATGTGAAGCTATAGTCGGTGTTTCATATCCTGCCAATCATGAATTTTTTTTTTCTCCATTTGAACTATTGGGAACGAGTGTACAGTTGTTAAAATTTGATGAGTTAATCCAAGTCATGCTGAGAAAAGTGTTTGTACAGTAAGCTTATAATAATACAATGTGAAAGGATTTGTCTGTAAATATAGAATACAGAAACTTTGCCTCTCAAGAAACATGTGCTTTCAGTGGACAAATTTGGTGTATATAGATTAATTTAGTTCACAATATATAATGATGATATACCTCCAAACACAGAAAGAAACCAACTCATATAATATTTTTAGATATAAACAATAAAATCATGCCTCCAGTTTTTCTTTTTATAATCCTAATATATTAATCATACAAGTGTAAAGTTTGACTAGGAACCTATTATGAGAAATGCACAAAGAGTAATGGATAATACTGCTAAGAGTTCAATAGAAACAGACATTCTGGTTAGCATAAATAAATAAATGAATAAATAACATAATAATGAAAATATAATAATGATCAGTATACTACTACTACTACTACTACTACTACTACTACTACTACTACTACTATTATTACTACTACTACTACTACTATTATTACTACTACTACTACTACTACTACTATTATTACTACTACTACTACTACTACTACTACTACTACTACTACTACTACTATTACTACTACTACTACTACTACTACTAATAATAATAATAACAACAACGATAACAATAATAAAACAAATAATATAAAGTAGTTTCATACTCAGCACAACTGTATATATGAGAGTTATGCTCAGCCAATGAATCTTGATAATAATGAATGACTGGAATAATAATAATATACAGCAACCCATTTACATAATAATATACCCCATATGTTTTTTTTTTTTTTTTTTTTTTTTTCAGTCAGAGACAAAATACACCAAAACTTTTACACAACTTGGTACTTATCTACAACGTATTATTCCTAACCATGCCATGTAAACATATCCCCTTTGAGTGACATAGAAAAATTAATTAAGGGAGTCTGTTTGTTGTTTGGTAAATCTGGAGCAACTGAATCCTCCAAACTATTCCAAACAACAGAACACCATTATTTTTTGTTAACTTGGGCCTGTTTCCTGGCATACTTTGGAGGAATCAAGGCACTCCAATGTACCAAAAGGGAGTTACCACCTTAAGGGGGTGCGGGAATAGGGGAACAGGCTTGGGGGGGGGGTTAGGGGGGGGGCGGGAATAGGGGACAGGCTTTCTACCCACCCCAAGCCTGTCCCCCTATTCCCGCACCCCCCAAACCCCCCTCAAGCCTGTCCCCCTATTCCCGCACCCCCAAACCCCCCCCAAGCCTGTCCCCTTATTCCCGTACCCCCTTAAGGGAGGAATTTGTTGTTGGTAAATCTGGTGCAAATGATTCTTCCAAAGTATTCCAAGCAACAGAAGAACACCATCATTTTTGTTCATCCGGTCCTGTTTCCTGGCATATATACTTTGGAGGAATATAGGAGCTCCAATGTAACAAAAGTGAATTACCCCCTTAAGGCTACAGGTGCATTCAGATAGCATTGGTTTGGGGACTCTTAAATTACCGTATTTTTTTTAGTTGAATGGATAATTAATTCATCTGGGCAGAGAAATGTTGAACTAACTTTTCTCATCAAGCAGCAGGGAAGATTGACGTGCTTCCACCAACACACTGGCTATAATTAATTACGGTTTTAATATATATACATGTACACTCGCAATCCAAAATTTTTGTCCAATGTCGACCAGGATAGTGAACATGTAGCGTGAGTTGCGTCTTCCCCCGTTAGTGGAGAGAATTTATTCTAATGTTACTTGCTTCACTGTCAAGTGCCTCCATTTCCCACATCTTTCACCCCATTACTCTCAGTTAGTCAGGACTTCTCTTAGACCAAACTCCCCTGTCCCTCCCATACTGCCTGCTGGACGTACTCTTATAAGGTCTGTTTCCTCTATGCTCCGTAGTCTTAATATAGATATAATGGATGCAGACGTTCCCCCAGGGCCCCCTCCATGGATGCTACCAACACCTGATGTGAGCTTCACACCTACTTCCAAGTCGGAGCTGCCTTCTCTACAGCGGCAGTTGGCTCTGGAACACATAGAAACAGTGACTTCCTCCATCACAGATCCATACTGCCTCTACACTGATGGCTCATTGCAAGTGGATGGTGCAGCAGGTTGTGCCGTTTTCTCACCTGACATGGAGTCACCTCCAGGGGGCTGGGTTGGCCGTCGTCTCTGTAACCACTCTAGCTCAACATTGTGTGAACTGTATGCCATTCTGGATGCTGTTAGTGTTGTTTGTCAACGTGGAGTGAATGCTGCCATTTTTTGTGACTTCCCCACACACTCTACTGTTATTCAACAGATTTTATCGTTTTTGTCCTTATTGCGTCATCGTAACTTGACTGTCAAATTTTTATGGGTGCCATCCCATGTAGGTTTACGTCTCAATGGTACAGTTGACAGACTCGCAAAGGAAGCCTGCCATCTGCCTCCTCGTGGTGTTGGACGTCCTCTCTCCCTGACATGTTACCTCTCTAAAGTCCGCTCCGCCGCTCTCCTCCCTGTACGGCGACGCAGGGATGCAGAGAGGCCCTTCAGCATCTCCATCACCCATTATGAGTCTGTCTGCCGTCACGTATATTCCTACCGTCGTCGAGGCCTCATGGTTAGGAGGCACAATGTAGTCTCTGCTCGTTTGAGGCTTGGCTACCGTCCACCGTGGCAGGTTGCTGGGATGCAGGGTGAGCCTCCCTTCACTGAGTGTCGCTTGTGTCGAGCGCCTCGTGCTAACACTGTAGAGCACTATTGCCTGGCCTGCCCCACTGTCCGACACTTGCTGCCCCGGGGCCTGCCACTTGATGTGGTTTGTCGACACCTGCTGAACCATCAGGTTCTGGAGGAACTTCTGGTGCGCCACCTTCGTTTTGGTGGATTTAAATAGGTCATGATGTAAATATTTGTCTGTATGCTTGTGCTCTATTCTGTTATGTTTTCGTGATGTGTGTGTGTGGTGTATGTATAAGTAAGTAAGTAAGTAAATTTATTGCCATTCTTTACAGTTTGGACAAGTGAAATAATAATAGTAATAAGACGGCACGGTCTGTCGAGTCGTGACTCTTAGGACAGACGGATTAATCAATCAAATAACAAATTGTGGCAGGTAAAACAGGTTGTGGCACAAAGAATACACAATGATGATATACAAGCAAATATACAAAAAAATACAATGTAGTTTCAGCTTATGATAACTAATACAATTATCCTATCAAGGCACACAGGTAAGAAACACAAAGTGTCAGGCTGATAACAGCCGGAGCTCAACCATCATGATAGTTAACAAGAAGACAACATGCTATTACATTCATGACATAATAATTACAGTGCTATTGGGTTTGTACATGCAACAGATATTGTTTTATTTCCTTTTTGAATTTAATTTTGTTACTCCTCCTAAGAAGGACTTTTATTTCTTGAGGCAGACTATTAAACAATTCTGGACCAAAACTTACAACACTATTTTGAAACAGTTTAGTTCTAAATACAGGTAACGATAAGTTTACATTATTTGCCCTAGTATTACAAGAATTATCTCTAAGTTTGAACACTGAGTTAGGACCAATAGTTTTAAAAATCAATAACATAGTAAAGTATTTGTGGATTGAAGATAGCTTAAGAATGTTTCTAGACTGGTAGATTTCGGCTGTTGAGTCAAACTTCTTTTTATGGAAAACACAACGGAAGAATTTATTTTGTAGTATAGTTAATTTGTTAAGAAATGATGGCCACGTGCTACCCCATAGTGACACACAATATGTAAGATGTGGATAAAAGAAAGTATAATATATACTCATCTTAGATTCCTCAGTTAGGTTGTGACGAATTCTGTACAATATACCAATTATTTTTGATATCTTTAAACCAACCTCAGTAATATGCATTTTCCAATTCAAGTTAGCATCAACTATCACACCTAGAAATTTGGTAGTGGAGACTTGGGTTAATTGTTCATCATTTAAAAGTATGGTAGGAAAAACTTGCTTTACAGACCTATTTTGAAAGAAAATGTAATTGGTTTTGTTGACATTAAGTTTCAGATTTTTTTATTTAATCCAAATATCAATATTTTTTAACTCAGTGGCTACCGTTTCATGCAGTGTATCTATTTTTATATCTTTCATTATTAAGGTTGTATCATCTGCATAGATAGTAAAATCTATTTTGGAACTAGCATTAATTATATCATTTATGTATATTAAGAAAAGTATAGGCCCCAAAATAGATCCTTGAGGTACACCTTTATTTATTTGTTTGATGGGCGAATATGTTTTATTACAGTATACATTTTGTTTTCTGTTTCTCAAATAGCTTTGGAATAACCTGTGTGAGACCCCTCTTATACCTATGTGATTTAATTTATAAAGCAGAATATTGTGATCTATGGTATCAAATGCCTTTGATAAATCAATAAAAATGCCAATAACAAATTGCTTCTCCTCCAAGCACTTATATACATTATTCACGAATTGTAGAATTGCTGTTTCGGTTGAGTGCTGACTTCTGAAACCGTGTTGCTGTTTAATTATAAGGTTATTATCTTCAAGATATGACATTAATCGTGAACATATTATCTTTTCATATATTTTGCTAAATGCTGGGAGGATAGAGATTGGTCGATAGTTGTTTATGTCCTTTCTGTCACCTGACTTATGTACTGGTATTACCTTAGCTAGTTTTAACTGATCTGGAAAATATCCTGTGGTTAGAGAGAGATTAATTGTATGAGTCAGGGGAGTATTTATTAAGTCTGATGTGGCTCTTAGTAATGTTGGAGGTATGTCATCATGTCCTGGAGCATTCGTCTGTAAAAGGTTTAAAATACGTCTAATCTCATACTTATCAGTGGGCTGCATATACATTGAAAAGTCTGGAGAATTTGTAAGATAATGTCTATAATCAAGATTTGTATTACCACCATAACTGTTATTTTTCAAAAAATGTTCATTAAGTGCATTTGGAATGTGTTCACGAGGTAAATTCAGCTCAATATTACTTTTAACAACGGAGCTTGTTTTACATAGCAATGAGTTCAGTATTTTACATTGTTTTTTGGGGTCACCCTGGGAATTACTTAATTGTTGTTTGTAGTATAGGTTTTTTGCTGCTCGCAACAGTGATGTAAGTTTATTCCGGTATTTTTTATACGTCTCTCGATACGTAAGGGGCCATTTCCTAGCTAGTCGTTCTAATCTGTGTTTTTCTTTTATGCTAACCATTAGAGCTGGTGTGATATGGGGACTGATTTCTTTCTTTAAGTTCTGCTTAACTGATTGAATGGGAAAATGTTTCTCAAACAACCCAAGATAAGTGGTATAGAAAATATCAAATGACGCTTTGGGATATGTTGAGTTAAGCACATCACTCCAATTTTCTAAAGCAAGTTTATTAGTAAATTCATGAATATTTAAGGGAGTTATGAATCGTTTTTTAATGGTTTGGGGTTTTTGTCTTATATTGCCTATTTTAAATTGAGAAAGTATCGGAAAGTGGTCGGATATGTCTGTGTCAATAATATAATTACCAATATTTGTTTCCACTTGAGTTGTCCAAATATGATCAATTAAAGTTGCCGAAATACTTGTAACTCTGGTTGGTCTTGCAATGGTAGGGAACAATGAAAAAGTATACATTAAATTTATAAATTCATCAACATTGTCATTACGGCTCAGCAAATTGAGATTGAAATCACCAAAGATATTTATGTCATAAAACTTTTTTGCATATGCTGAAGAAAGAATATTACTCATTGCATCATAAAAATGTGTAAAGTTACCACTCGGCGGTCTATACACACAAATATTTAGGCATTTTCTTGACAAATTAATTACTTCAATACATACAGTTTCTATGTAGTCATGAGAGATAGTGAATTCTTCTACTAATGTTGCCTCCAAAACAGAATCAACATAAATGGCTATACCACCTCCATACACATTTCTCGCATTAACAAACATATGATACCCTGGCAGCTTATACAGTGAATAAAGGCAAGGATTTAATCTGATTTCAGTGAAGCCAATAATGTTAAGTTTAATAGAGCTGTTGTGTAAAACATTATCTACAAACAATTGGAGATTCTAAGGGATAGACCTAATATTTAGATTGAGAATTGTTAAAGTATTAGAACTTGCTAAAGCAATATTACTTAAATATACATATTCAGTCTTGGAGATAACTATATTGCAAAAGAAATCATATTCATCCACAATATTGTCATATATATCATTACCAGCAAGTAATGGATCAAATACCAAGTTAAAATATTCATTATGAGAATATGAGAATCTACGTTATTAGAAAGTACAAAATTATTCCTCAACTCGTCATTATTTAATGTAGCAAAAGGCAGTTTCCTGCATAGTTCTTGGTCAGAGATCATTATAAACACCAAATTATGTACAGACAGTTAACTTACAGGTGATAAGGAACCAAGATTATTGTTTTCTGCGACTTCTTGTCCGTGCATTCCTGGCCCATACACCCATCAGTGGTTCAGTTGGTGATTCACCCACAGCTCCACGAATCGAGTCGTCCGGCGGTTTACCATCACTTGCGCCTGTTCGGTCCACCGCCTCCGTGACGTCACTCGTTGCTTCATGAGTCGAAACACCTTCATTCCGAGAGCTGTCCTGGGGTTGATAATTATCACTTTTGTCCTTGATAATTAGTCTGGTGTGCTTGAAGAAGGCAATTTTGCCTTCTGCTCTGGCCTTCTTCATGAGAGGTATCTGGCTCTTTCTAATTTCTTGTGATGTTGGGCAGAGGTCTTCATCAATATATATGTGTGTATATATGTGTGTGTGTGTGCGTGTGTATGTGTGGTTATAGTCATTGTATTCTCATGGATCCCGCCTACCAGTATGTATTGTTGCCTGCCTGTTGATTGACGCTACGGCGCAATTAATTAAAAAAAAAAAAAAAAAAAAAAAATCCAAAATTTGTATCCAGGTCTTGTTGAAGTTTCGAAACATTTGACATACTAGTGAACCAATTACAACGCTTATCCTGTTTCATATTTGCTTGAGCTCGCAAAATATTCAATCAGGCAATTCGAAGCAAGCCTGGATACATATTTTGGATTGCGAGTGTACAGTTGGGCAAGTAGAAAGTGCAAGAACAATCTGGCTGTATATGACAACATCTTCACCACCACTCAAAGTTCAGCCAATCACGTTCCACCTTACATTGGCTTTGGATTCTCAGTTGTCATAATTATACAGCCAAATTTTTCTTGCACATTTTACTGTCGCCTCACTTGCTTCACCGAGGCACGCTATGTTCATAGACTCGAGATTATTAGGTGTAGAAAGAGTGCGTATTTCTCGAGTCCATGAACACTGCCAGTCTCGGTGAAGCAGATGAGGCGACAGGACTTCTGCCGCCGACTGTACATACGTTTTTTTTAATAAGTGTGTTTTTCGAACTTTTCTCTCCTCTGAGATTCATAACATGCAATCTATTAAGTAATCCAAAGCGAATAAAACAGTGTCAGTATAACTGCCGCAAATGACTTTATGTTTAATATTATATTATGATAAATTATTGTTAGAGTTTGTGAAGACTCTACCTCTTTACCCCAGCAGGAAAATTCTTTGAGAGTGAGAGAGGCCTCATGTTGGTGTACCAGTCAGTTTTGTTGCTGAGTGTGGTACAAGTAGTCATGTGTAGGGCAGATGTCTCCCTCTGGCCCAGACCCTCGCCCTCGTGGACTCCAGTGGCGGGCAGGGTGCTGAGGGAGGCGCTGAAGGGGCCTCTCAGTGGACACCAGGTCATGCTGATGGTGGACGATGGTGTGCAGCGCTCCCTCAGCCTTGACCTCTTGCTGACCGGGCTGACCTCACCCACCGTCCTCCTCCACACCACTACACACAACACTGACAACCTCTCCATGCCGCCAGATCTCACGAAAGTCTATGGTGATATTAATGTTACTCATTTCTTTTTGTTTCATCACTGGACACAATATTTGGAAGTTCAACGATCATGATGCAAGTTTTATTTATTCAGCTACAAGAAATATTATAATCTAACTGCTATGGTGTGTGTCCGTAGGTGTCGTAGTTGCAGTGATCGGGACGGGGTCTCCATGGTTACTCTGGTCTCCTCCAGGCTGGTTGTCACCCCGGGCAGTGTTGGTGTTGGTAGCAGCTCAAACATGCAGTGCTCGGAAACACTTCCAGTCACCTCTCCTTCAGAACACACCATCTGTGGCCCTCCTCTGCCTGAACCATAAGCCTCAGACACCAGAGTATTCCACCTACAGTGTTAAGATTCATTTTCCTTTGAGTCCTAACCCTGAGCCATTAACACTTGGCACCTGGCACCCTGACACCTTCGCCACCTATGAGGATCTTTTTCGTGACCAGTTCCAAGACTTCAGTGGCAAACTCCTCCGAGTGACCATGAGTCTCCATGATGCACCTTTGTTGTTTGAAAGAGACAATGGACAGGTGGATGGTATTTGTGCTCGTATCATGGCTTCCATGTCTGAATGGCTTAATTATACTTACAGTTTAACATCAGCTACATGTAAGTACAATTTTGCTTCATTTGATAGATGGACACTTACTCGTCCTTCGTTGTTATACCTTCACCCAAATGGAATGAAGAATCTGTCTATAAGAATCAGACTTGTGCAGCCTATCAGATACAATTAGTTCCAAGCAAATATCAGTTCCTGTAGACAACAGAATCAAGGTGTCACAACAACATACTGTAATATATTTCTGGAAAACTCCAGTTATCATAACACACGTCATGTCGTCTTACGTTTTTCTAATGGCTAGGTGTTAGACTCATTTTGAAGGGTAAACATACAGTACTTGCCAGCCCAAAAATGGTAACAAACATGAGTAGTTGCAAAAATTTTAGAATACAATCGAATTATTATGACAGCTCTTATATCAATAAACTGAGACATACAGTATATTGAAAGGTATAGAAGATGTTCGTATCACCTAATGTTATACCTTACACCAGCTGTCTGGGGGAAACGGTTGGAGAACGGCAGTTGGGATGGGATCCTGGGAAAGGTGCAGAGGGGCGAGAATCAACTTGTTATCAATTACTTCACCATCACCTACGAAAGAGTTCAAGACTTTGACTACAGCATCTCGTACTTTACAGAAGGGTAAATGAAAGTGTAATATATACTGGTATATAACTGATTAATTAATTAAATGCATTGCCTAAAAATTTTTTACGACCGTTACTTTAGGGGATGATCATTTTATTTTTGGAGAATGTCAGAAAATAGATGATCTTAGTATAAGATTTGGGGATCTATTTTGCTGCAGTGTTTAGACGTAGACTCTAAAAGGCCCACAACAAACAACCCTCTTTGTGGGATCTGGGCATCAATCATACACTAAAGTGAGCTCTGACATCACACACAGGTTCGGTGTGATTCTAAAGGACCCTCCACCACTACCCCACTGGCAGAGTATCCTTCACCCCTACACGGGCATCGTATGGGGGGCTGTGGGGGGTGTTGTCATCGTCGCCACATTTGCATACTATTTCGTCAACTTCAGGGGCGTCTACCTATCTTTGCTTATGAGTTTCCTGATTGTTTTCCAGGTGAGGAGGATATTATTATGGTCTAGACATTCTGAGTAACAACATTTGACATCTTAGAATTTCCAATGCTCTCAGTACGGTACATTCCTGTGATACAAAAATGAAAACAGCATAATGTTCCTGTAATTGTCAACACGGAAGAATTGTACTCATTTGGAAGATTATGTGGTACTGTCACATTAAGGGACCCCGTGATGTAGTCAGAAAATTGGAGGTTAGTGAGGCATTCAAATATTGCCACGAAACACCACCTATATATATTGAAGGAGCTTGTTTCATGGCATAGTCAGGAGGAATCAGAAGCAACTAAGTCTCATACACGATCACAGGGTCCTTAAACAAACCACTCTACCTTTCTTACTTAGGAATATGTTTGCATTTCGTGATTACAAGGGACACAACCCAACTGAACAAATGGTTTATCTAAAGGAGTTTGATCCATAGTGCTAGTGTGATAATGAGAGCCAAATTTATCATGCCTATGTGATATCTGAAGGGTTACAAAGGGATATGCATAATACGATCATTGTGGACCTCAGTATTTCATATCGTCATCATTATCAATACCCCATATCCCATTTTTTCAAGGGGTGGGAAGGCTCTAGCACCAGGGGTAGAAAAAGGAAGCAAAATACAGAAAGTAAAGATAGAATACCCAATGAAATGGGTCACACACACAATCACTCTCCTTTCAAGCCCACGATATTCTAAGTTCCCCACCAAAAGTTCTTGTATCCATGGCGTAGGTCCCTTAAGGGGGTAATTCACTTTTGTTACATTGGAGTGCCTTGATTCCTCTACAGTATGCCAGGAAACAAGACCAGATGAACAAAAATAATGGTGTTTTGTTGCTTGGAATTGTATGGAGGAATCAGTTACTCCAGAATTACCAACACCAGATTCCTCCCTTAACTTAGCTTTGGTGAAAGGAGACATTCCATGAACTTTCAATTTAAAACCAGGTTGCCAGTCCTAATTTATACTCCTCCTTGTGGATCTCTTCCACTTTTTCCATTATTTGTACACAGAGGAAATCTATTTTGTATTGGGGCATTCCCGTACTTAGCAAAGGTTTGTAAATATCATTCAGTGGATCAGTAAGGCATCTCTAGCACGTTTCCCTCTTTTATTGTGGGCCTCTTCATATGTAATAATAAAACACGTAATGATGATAATAATACATGGAACCAATCAATGGATTTGTTAACATATTTACGCTTGCATTGTTAAACCAGGTTAGTTGCTAGAACAAGTTAGTCAGTGGAAATTGTGGTTCTGACCCTTGTTACTTATTGCAGAGTTTGTTGAGTCAGAGTGTGAGTCAGGAGCCCCGGGTGTGGGTGTCGAGGGGGCTGCTGGGACTGTGGCTGCTGGCCACCTGGGTGCTGAGGGTCTCCTACACCTCCAACCTGATGGCCTTCCTCACCGTACCTGCCCTTCCTCCTCCTCTCCACACACTGGAACAACTCGCTGACGCTCAGTTCAGGTGAAACTTGGAATTGTTTAGTATTATATTTCTGTGGTTGACTCTATTGCAGAGGTTTGTGAGCGTCATTGTTGAAAAAAACAAACAAACAATGTCTTAATGTTGATTATGAAGAAAGATTACGTAACATTAAATTTACTTTGCAGTGTTCCATTACTGTGCCCTGTGTGTTGTTTCTGACTGCATTATTATTGTTGTGGTCAGGATGTGTATGTTGGATTACGGAGAATTCGTGCCCGAGGCTCTGCGCACGTCCACGCATCCCATTCTGTCTAAACTGGGCGCCAAAATGGACCTGGTGCCCACCGTCGACGACTCCGAATACGAGGGGATCGAAGCCTGTGCTGAGCTGGTGGTTGATGGCACACACGCACACACGGAGACCAACTCGTATCTGGTGAGGCTTTACCGGGAACTGGGACATGAGAGTTATGTTTATCCCCTCAAAGAACAACTCTACCTCGGCAACCTGGCCTTCTTCTTCACCAAAAACACACCCTGGAAATACAAGTTCGATGTAGGGATGCGACGGCTGGTGGAGGCGGGGCTGGTGTCTCACTGGTACTCTGAACTCATGGAGGAAACTAGTCACGGAGGCAAGGTGTGTACTATTTATTGTGCTCAGAATTTAGTTATGGAGAGATTCACTTGTTGGAAGATGATCTCGAATTGGAACAGACGCCCTCAATGGTACAGTTGGACACATGAATGGGTGGTACAGCCCAGGTGAAAGATACTTGTCCCATTTGAGTAACCAGTGTCTATTATCAGGTACTTGCTTTTTATCACCATCCTCAATACTGACTTCTGCCCCTGATGTCTCCTATTTGGCACTAAGGAACTTGATATTGGGAAAAATTGACCATCTTTCACTTGGGCTGTATCACCCATTCATGTGTCCAACTGTACTAATATTGTATCTGTTTCAAGGTATAGTTTGGAGGAAACAGAGACCTTCCAATTCACCAACAAGAGAATCTCCCCTTTATTAATAAGCAGTAGTGAATGAGCACACACAACTATTATGTATCATATTACCGTACAACAAATTGCTTTGAAAATAATACTCCACCGACATACACAACATACAAAGAAAGTCTCACAAAGTATAGAAAGGATGCTGGTGTTATTACCTGTTGATATCAGTGTTAGTATTATATTTATTACCATGAAGAAGAATGCAAAGGAAGACGGCAACAGACTTTAATATCCTTCTTAGTTAACGTGACGTGCATCAGTAATAACATAAGTAATAACGTCCTTTACACATATACCTAGTCATGTCAATACACATATCCCCTCAGTCACGTCTGTTTCTGTTCTTCCACTCACACAGGTGAGGGAGTCGAGGCTGCCTGTGCTGTCCCTGTCCCACCTCCAGGGGCCCTTCCTCCTGCTGGCGGTGGGGGGCGGGCTGGCCACCATCGCCCTCCTGGCTGAACGCCTCCTCCACCCCAACACCACCTCACCATAACTACCCACCATCCTCTACTGGACACCTACCTTCCCTGGACACCACCTCACCATAGCTACCCACTACCCTCTGCTGGACGATAAAATATATAGTGTTACGGAACCTAACCTGGAAAGCTACCTGGAATATAATCATGTAACAATAGTAATCAACCGAAATGTGTATGGTAATAAATTTCTCTCTAAACAGTAAAACCAGTGGCCCACTTGGACTGACCTTTGCATTATTTTGCCTTTATAATAATAATAATAGTAATAATAATACTAATACTATTTCTTGCAAGAATATTATTCATCATAATAATAGTTATTCTTCTCATGCTATGTATACACTCGTACCCTTGTGACACCATCAACATAGCTCTTTAAAATAGCTTGTGTTCAAATGCGATATTTAAGAGTCGTTCGATAATCACATTTTTATTTTTTCGTGGAGAATGTATTTTTTTTTTTATTTAGTTGTGTTGGCAGAAAGTAAGCATGCGTGTGTCTGCATAGTTGTGTGTATATAAGTAGCAGAGAGAGGCAATGTCATGCAGTGGTTGCAGTCAGGCTCGTGTGTGGAGGTAAGAGATAATAATAATAAGCCTTGTGACATTATTATATAAATCTCAACCATCTCATTTTATTTTATCCCCTGAAAGAGATAGTAATAAACGTTGTGACATTATATATAAGTCTCAACCATCTCATTGTTTTATCCTCTGAAGACGACTTATATACCGTGGCTGGGTGGACAATTTTCAGGTAGTATGATGCGATATTTTTCCCTCACAAAAACGTACTGTAAACACTAAACCTTTACCCACTAGAGAAGTAAATAGTCATAATAAGAGTTGAAATGATAGATATGTATACGTACATATAGTTATAATCAATGTTGCTAGGTCATATAGCGCCAGAGAAAGGTGATAGAGAGGTGTGATAGTTATACTCCTTGTTTTCAATTGTAATCTGGGCAATAATGATATGTTTTTGGCCTGAGTTGCTCGTTATTGCATCTTATTCTGTTGGTTTATCAAAAAAAATAGGCAAACTTTAATGCGTGTATTTTTTTAATTGAAAGGTTGGCCTTGTGGAGATTAATAAGTGGTTATATACTGAGAGAGAATCGGACCTTGATTTGCATCCAAGAATGATTTAGTTATAAACTTCTTCTGTTATTGTTAGGAGCCAGGGTGAAACAATAAAATAATAATAATAATAATAATAATTAAAAGTAACAATATTAATATCAATAACATTGATAAAAATAATAATACAACTACTACTACTATTATTACTACTACTACTACTACTACTACTACTACTACTATTAATAATAATAATAATAATAGTAATAAAAACAGCAACATTTTAATGTTTTCCATCGTTTCCCACTTCTGTGTGAGGTAGATGGGGCTGAGTTTTGCCAGTAGGTTTTAAAGCTGGATGCCCTTCCTGACAATCAACTTCACGAACCATCTGTGGATGGGTGAAGATCAGAATAAATGAGATATGTGTGGGAGGGGCCGTTTTACATTCACATCTTTACTATTTTAGATCAGATGTCTGTTTGAGAGAGGCCTTCACAACCCACACATTTTTAATACGGCTTACAGGGGCAATGGATGTGAGGGAACTGCCCATCTGTCACCACCCCATTTGGGAGACAAGCCCCCATTACAACTACTACTGCTACTACTACTACTACTAATAATAATAATTTCATTCCTACTACTACTACTACTACAACTACTACTAATAATAATTTCATTCCTAATACTAGAACTACTACTACTACTACTAATAATAATAATTTCATTCCTACTACTACTACTACTACTACTAGTAATAGTAATAATAATTGTAATAAAAATAACACGTGATTTACTCTATCGTATTCCCAGTCATTATATATATTCTAACATAAACAGTTGTGTGGTTATTGGTCTGCCAGAACAAGGACATGGACGGTCGTGGTTCCAGGATTACACAAACATTAAAATCCGAACGTCAGCTCATCATCAGAATGTGGCTGGCAGGATCATCTGCTCGTGTTATCTCTCGTGCAACTGGCATCAGCATTAGTACTGTTCACCGCTGGGTCCGTCGGTGGAGAGAGGAAGGTACAATCGAGATGAGGCCGTACAGTTACTATACAAAATGTATCGCTGCAGTTCCCCTCAGCTACACACGATGGACACCAAGTGCTTACATGATTCATACCTACGCAGACAATTATGCGGCCTACCTCCCCGTTCATTCAGTGCATGACTGAGTGATAAATTGACATACTGTAAATCAAAGGTCATTCTGGTTCATTGATACAGGAAAAGATATGTACAGTCGGCATAAAAAGTTTCGTTACCACCCCTATGTTAATTTTAACATCGGTAAGCGCGATAGGATTGGTAGTCCGCCGACTGGGCAGCTGTGCCTCATGTCATCCGAGACGGCTATCGTCTTTGCCCAGGCTGATAATATGCGGGCCGTGGCAGTGACAACTTTTTTATATCAAAAGTTTAGCTGATTTTAAATTAAATTTTGGGTGTTCAAGAACTATTAATATTTAACTATTCATTATTAAACATAAGGAAATACGTTTGAATATTTTAGAACAAGAATAACTGTGAAGTACTCAGAAAATATAGCACTGGCTGAAATAACATCATTCCTACTTCCCTGCCCATTAGACACTGAGGGGCACGGAGAGTGACGGAGGTATATAAGACACTCGTGTCACGCCTGACTCGCCAGTCAGGCCTACCAACATTACATCACACTGTTAAAAGGATGGTAACGAAACTTTTTTTGCCGACTGTACATCAAGAAAGCACACGGTTTGAATTAATCTTCTATACACATGCATGGTGCGATTGAGAAGGTGGTGAAAATAAGTCATAAGTCAATTTTGAAAATTCCTTAGCAAATCTTGTGGAATTTCGCATGCACAATACCATTCTGAAAAAAAAAAAACATAAAAAAATTCACATTAGAGGAATATCCTGTATATTATTATTATTATAATAAACGGGCAGAAGGTTACAGACTTTACAGTTATTAAAACATTAAAGAGTGGGCACAGAGTGATGTGAGTTGATGTCGATATATAATATTATCTCATCTAAAATATTATATTTTAAATACAAAAAATTACTGTACATATATATGAAAATGACCCTCTGATAATACAGTAATAAAGTGTAAATAGCAGAAATGAGTTTCACTAACTTTTATATGCTTATCATTCCTCGACGTAGCACTACCAAATCGTTCAGGTGACCATAGGATCTAATTATGTAAACGTACTTTCATGTAATCGTGCCCTATGAACAATATGCTTAAAAAAATACAGGACTACATAAATTCATGTAGATACATTTTCTTATAACAACATGCCCAAACTCTCTACACTTACTTAACCTTGGCAGGATTCCCAGAGCGAGTGAGAGAGGATGATGGTGTACCAGTCAGTTTTGTTGCTGAGTGTGGTACAAGTAGTCATGTGTAGGGCAGATGTCTCCCTCTGGCCCAGACCCTCGCCCTCGTGGACTCCAGTGGCGGGCAGGGTGCTGAGGGAGGCGCTGATGGGGCCTCTCAGTGGACACCAGGTCATGCTGATGGTGGACGATGGTGTGCAGCGCTCCCTCAGCCTTGACCTCTTGCTGACCGGGCTGACCTCACCCACCGTCCTCCTCCACACCACTACACACAACACTGACAACCATTTCACAACACAACAGCTTCCTACAGCCCAGGGTAAGATAGTGGTCTCATTTTATACATTATGACTGGGATAATGTGTCTTAACTGAAAATAATAATAAAATATTTCTACTTGTATACCAGAGATCTTACAAGAATGGAAGCATTATTAATGTGAGTTCTCCTTTCATAGTTTTACATAAAACATTTGTTTACTAAATCAGCATTGTTATGTTGTTTGGTCAACAGATGTGTTGTTGGTGGTGGTCGGGACGGGGTCTCCATGGTTACTCTGGTCTCCTCCAGGCTGGTTGTCACCCCGGGTAGTGTTGGTGTTGGTAGCAGCTCAAACATGCAGTGCTCGGAAACACTTCCAGTCACCTCTCCTTCAGAACACACCATCTGTGGCCCTCCTCTGCCTGAACCATAAGCCTCAGACACCAGAGTATTCCACCTACAGTGTTATGACCCACCTTCCGTTGAGTGCCAACCCTGAACCAGTGTCACTTGGCACCTGGCACCCTGACACCTTCACCACCTTTGAGGACATTTTCCAAGATAGGTTCCAAGATTTTGGTGGCAAAAGTATACATGTAGCAACAAACCCATATGACAAACCGATGGTGTTTGTGAGGAACGACAGTGAAGTGGATGGGTTTCATGCAAGGATCGTCGATGCCTTGTCTTCCTGGCTAAACTTCAAGTCTTCTTACGACATATTAAAAGGTATGTGCAATTTACTCGTTATGGACCTTTAGTGAGCCTGGGGTCGGATCCAAAGAACTTTACTACATCGGTAAACCACGTTAGCATCTTCGGCCAGTGTCATCATGGATGTCATGGAAGTAGCTGCTTTCTTTCTAAAGCGGAAGTGCCAAAAGTGGACAGGTACTGAGTACACCCCATGGTTAGTTGCAGCAGTAATAACAATATTGTCTGCATAATATTTTGTTTACTTCTACTTATTAGTTTATTTTTAAATCACGAATACAATTCTCCTAAGAAAATTCCCTTTTTAGAATCACACGTATATCATTGTAGAGCATGTGTGCAAAATCTGGTGAGATTTGTGCAAAAACTGTAGGTGTACGTGGCCACAATGGATGTCGACATTACTGGAAATGTTGACAGTACACATTGCATGTCAACACTTTTGTTGCAGCCGCCAGTCTAGTTAGTGGAGAGTTTTGATTGTACGTTTGGCAGGTCCCACCGACTAGACTAACCAGGTGAAATACCAAAGTCAAAGAAGGTGTCTGGTGGTATCAGGAAGACTTCACTATGCACAGTAAAGCTACTTAACGGGGAAGACAACCTTTTTAGGACGGGGTCCAGATGAGACTTTCTGGAACAGGTCGCAAGCTGCAGTGACAAACGAGAATCCCAAAGTGGCTCTGTACAAGAATTTTATTGAAGAAACAAACAAATTTGTCACATTAGATCAGTTAGTGAGATGGTTCGGTCACTTTGTACATGATTATTATTGAAAAACATACATATTAGTGAGATGGTATGGTGACATTGTTCATTCAAGAATTTTTTTGGTAAATATATAAATTAGTGCGATGGTTGGTGCTGCTTGCCATGATCAATTGTTTCAATATCCGGCTCGATGGATGAGATACACAACAGAAGAATATCATTGAGTTGGCAGTCTGAGAGCCGAGAGTGAAGGTGAGATTTGGATATCAGAGTGCCAAGTAGCCTCGACTTGGAGAGAGTGCAGAGTTGTCAAACAATACTTGCCAGCAGATGGTTTTTGGCAAAAATTCGAAAGATTTTGAGTTATCGTGTTCATTAACCAACCAACAAATACTCAAAGAAATATGAACCGAAATATAAAATTCAGCAATCTCCGATTATTAGGATAATGGTAGAACTTAGCGCAAAAACTGACAAACGCCAAAGTAAGTGTACAGTTGCCCACACATGAAGCTGGTATGGCTCGTTACTTGTGAGGTGGCTACAAAAGAAAGGAAAGTGAAAAAAGATGTAGTTTGTTGACAGGCAGACAGTAAAATATTATTACTGTCTGCTTGTCAACAAACTATAAATCTTGCTCACTTTTCTTCCTGTTGTAGGTATCTCACAAGTAGCGAGGCGTACCAGATTCATGTGTGGGCAACTGTACCTACCCATTTTTCACTATCATAATAAATAAAAAAAAAAAAATTATTCCTGATCCCCCTCTTATTTTTTTTTTTTACTTAGATCCAGTGAAATTTAATGACTTCTAGGTTTCATAATCTGAAATTATCCATTGAAATGAAATAAGGTCAAAATCGGTCTGTATGTCACTGAGGTATCTGTGGTTCATTAATACACCAACCAATCAACAAAACTTCACAATCCACACTTGACGAGGGAATAGAAACACGGTACCCAAAGATAAATGAATCTTTCAGGAGGATGTCATATCTTAATTGCTTATTGCTAGTTGCCCTCGTATAAATTGCATTCATTCTTAAAGGGGTGTGGAAGTAGGGGGACAGGCTTGGGGGGGTGGGGGGGGGTGCGGGAATAGGGGGACAGGCTTGGGGGGGTGGGGGGGGGGTGCGGGAATAGGGGGGACAGGCTTGGGGTGGGTAGAAAGCCTGTTCCCTATTCCCGCACCCCTCTAACCCCCCCTCCCCCCCAAGCCTGTCCCCCTACTCCCGCAACCCCCAAAGCCCACCCTCCCCCCCCCCCTCCCAAGCCTGTCCCCCTATTTCCACACCCCCTTAAGACTACAAACCATATCTATCTGGGTTATTGTTGCCTCTCGCCAGAACATTGGGGAGAGAGACTGGAGAACGGCTCTTATGATGGTCTTTTGGGGCTTGTGCAGCGGGGTCAACATCAACTGACGATTAATTTCTTCGCTATCATTTACCAACGAACACAAGACTTCGACTACAGTATCTCTTTCTTTCAGGAAGGGTGAGTAGTCTATTAACTCAACCCACCTGGGGACACTGTCATAGTTGTGCCCTTTCAGTAGGACAAAAGACGCATCCCAAGTGGCACACCTGGTAAAGGGATTGAGTATCAGTACTTGACTATTGGTAGGGGAGGTGGCCGAGTGGTTAGTGTTCTGGACTCGTAACCTAGAGGTCGGGAGATCGATCCTCTCAGGTGAGGGCCTGAGAATATTTACTCTTCCGATTTGAGTTTGAGGCACTAATTATAAGGCCACCGAACGTCGTAAAACACCCTCGCTGGTACCAAAACAGCTGCAGTATTTGGGAATTACCCTCACTTCCATCCCTCTGTGGCTGGGTACCAGTTCGGAAGTCGTGACGTGTGTGTGTGAGTAGCAGTTGACCTGGGCCACGGTAACGGGCTTGATTAAGCCTATGTCCAGTGTCGGAACATAAAAAAAAAGAAAGAAAGATAGAGTTGGCTCCATTAGTGTGTAAAGGGGCTATGTCGTTAGTGCTGCTTGTTAATACTTCTTCAGCAGTAAAGCTTGTGGTGCAGGTTTGGTTTGATTCTGAAGGACCCACCACCACTACCCCACTGGCAGAGCATCCTATACTCCTACACGGGTGTTGTATGGGCGGCTGTGGGCGGTGTTGTCATCGTCACTACACTTGCCTACTACTTCATCAACTTTAATGGACTTCATCTGTCTCTGATTGAAAGCTTCTTGATTGTGGTACAGGTGAGGAGGATATATTTTGTTGTTGGTGTCAAATTGCTACATACAGTGCTCGACAAAAGTCTGTGCCGGGTGTAAACAAAATCAACCGAGTGCGATAGTCAAGATGTTTTTACGTGTGGAAAAGGAGTAATACACAAACTGATTCACTTTGATGTTAGTTGGTAGAACAACAAGTTTTCCTAAACCCTTCCCAGAAAAAGAACCCCAAACCATTAGGTAATCTTGGTGCTTTACCGTCCCACAAATGTAACGAGGGTCAAGTGGGTCACTCTCCTTACGGCGGTAAACGTTAGAACTTGTGTTACAAGTAACAGAAAAGGTTGACTCGTCCGACCACAGTATGTTTAGCCACTTTTCCTCAGGCCAAGCAAGATATTCCTTGGCAAAAGCAACCCCACGCTGCCCTTGCTTAAGAGTCAAGGTGGGTTTCTTTACAGGGCGGTGGCTTGTGTACCCAAGGCAGTGAATGTGCCTGCTCACCATACGCACAGACACATCTCCCAAAGTTCCAGGGTTGGACTCGTTGACAGCACGAGCTGAGGTGCGAGAGTTCTTTTCAATGTCCCTCTTCAATATGGTCCTGGCACGAACCGACACTTTCGTAGGCCTTCCAGACCTAGTTTTGTGGGTAGGATTGTCACTACTGCCACCCTGACGAAAACGAGAATCCCATTTCCTCACAGACCGATGGCAAACACAAGTTAAATTGGCTATTTCTTTAGTTTGATGGCCTGCTTCCTTTAAAGTAAATATCTTTGCAATAGTATCCTGTTTCAACGGAATGTTCCTAGCCATTCTTAGGTAGTAACACACAGTATATGACAAAGAAAGAGTCACAATAAGGAGACCTCGCTCTTGGCTGACCTCACCCTACGAATAGAGAGTGAACACTAAATCAACTGTGACAGTAAGTACCTCCTCTCAGGGAAAATACCACGTCATCAGTTGACTTTTGAATTATTTTCCTCACAAAGATACAGGTCTTTCTTTTTTCGCCAAAAGTCTGTGCCGGCCAACTCTACCCGGCACAGACTTGTCGAGCACTGTAGGTTATGATTATGCAGAACATACAAATTCTGGTAAATTCTTTAAAGTCAATGAATGAATGGTTAGTTGCATATAAAATATTCTATGCAAACCAGTCAGCTGCATTTTGGTTCAGTTCCAAGTTACATATTGCAGAGTTTGTTGAGTCAGGGTGTGAGTCAGGAGCCCCGGGTGTGGGTGTCGAGGGGACTGCTGGGACTGTGGCTGCTGGCCACCTGGGTGCTGAGGGTCTCCTACACCTGTAACTTGATGGCCTTCCTCACTGTGCCCAGCCTTAATACCCCTCTTGACACACTAGAACAACTCGCAGACGCTGATCACAGGTAACCCAAAGACGTTCTTTATAATGAGAGATTTCAATTATTACCGGTTAAATACAATAAGTCCTGAAGTACTGTATATTATTAACTTAGTGTTTTTTACCTGTCTACAACATTGGTGTGTGGTATGGTGAACAGACTGTGTATGTTGGATTATGGAGAATTCGTACCCGAAGCACTGGCCACCTCCAAGCATTCGAGTCTTTCACGTCTGGGGGCGAAGATGGATTTGACTCCCGTTGATGAAACACTGCCTCATCAAGGAGAGGAAGGCTGTGTTGCGTTGGTAGTGACTGGGACACATGCACACGTGGAGACATACTCCTACGTGCGGCTGCTGTACCACACCCTCGGTCACGGGGGTCAAGTTTACCCACTCAAGGAACAACTATACATGGCCAACCTTGCCTTCTTCTTCACCAAGAACACTCCCTGGAAATACAAGTTTGATATTGGGATACGACGACTGGTGGAGGCGGGGCTGGTTTGGTACTGGTATTCCGACATTATGCAGGAGGATGTAGACAATGACAAGGTGTTTATTATATTAATATATTGTTTTGGCTATGGTACTAGTGTATTATGCCTATCTTCTTCCTTTCTAACTTAGCATTAGACATGTTCTGAGTGGAGAAATAATGGAACATTGTATACACTCATGTCCTTATACGAACGGAAAATATATTCATACAACTTTGGTAATTTAGTGCTTAGGATCTGTTGCAGGATTTTACAACCCACAAAGTAGGGATGCAGCAATGGAATATTATATCACAATTACTTAGGTTTATTTTGAGTAACAACAACTGTTTGAATGTGTACATATAGAAAATATTGGAGTGGCTTGTTTGTATACCGAATGTATCTGGTGTATTCATCGCCGGAGCAATCATATGAAGCAGTAGTAAGGAGCTTGAGGTTTATCGCTACATCTCAGGAAACCAAGCAATATGACTAGCCTTGTTATCCACTTCCATGCTGAAATTTCTTCCTTTGCTATTCCACTGACACAGGTGGTGGAGTCGAGGCTGCCTGTGCTGTCCCTGTCCCACCTCCAGGGGCCCTTCCTTCTACTGGGGGTGGGGGGCGTGCTGGCCACACTCGCCCTCCTGGCTGAGCGCCTCCACTAACCCAACACCACCCACCTCACCATAGCTGCCCACCATCCTTTATTGGACACTACCTCACCATAGCTGCCCACCATCCTCTACTCTACACCATCTCACCATAGCTGCCCACCATCCTCTACTGGACACCATCTCACCAAAGCTGCCCACCATCCTCTACTGGACACCATCTCACCATAGCTGCCCACCATCCTCTACTGGACACCATCTCACCATAGCTACCCACCATCCTCTACTGGACACCATCTCACCATAGCTACCCACCATCCTCTACTGGACACCATCTCACCATAGCTACCCACCATCCTCTACTGGACACCATCTCACCATAGCTGCCCACCATCCTCTACTGGACATCTTTCTTCCCTGGACACCAATTTAATTAAGGGGGTGCGGGAGTAGGGGGACAGGCTTGGGGGGGGGGGGTGCGGGAATAGGGGGACAGGCTTGGGGGGGGTAGAAAGCCTGTCCCCTATTCCCGCACACCCCTAACCCCCCCTCCCAAACCTGTCCCCCTACTCCCGCACCCCCCCAAGCCTGTCCCCTACTCCCGCACCCCCTCAAGCCTGTCCCCCTATTCCCGCACCCCCTTAAATGGAACAAGGCCGATACATTAGTTCTCAGTTGGCTTTCTCAGTGAAGATGTGTGGTGAGTAGTGAAGATGTGTGGTGAGTAGTGAAGATGTGTGGTGGGTAGTGAAGATGTGTGGTGGGTAGTGAAGATGTGTGGTGTATAGTGAAGATGTGTGGTGGGTAGTAAAGATGTGTGGTGGGTAGTGAAGATGTGTGGTAGGTAGTGAAGATGTGTGGTGGGTAGTGAAGATGTGTGGTAGGTAGTGAAGATGTGTGGTGAGTAGTGAATATGTGTGGTGGGTAGTGAAGATACGTGGTGGGTAGTAATGATGTATGGTGGGTAGTGAAGATGTGTGGTGGGTAGTGAAGATGTGTGGTGAGTAGTGGTGATGGGTAGTGAAGATGTATGGTGGGTAGTGAAGATGTATGGTGGGTAGTGAAGATGTATGGTGGGTAGTGAAGATGTATGGTGGGTAGTGAAGATGTGTGGTGGGTAGTGAAGATGTGTGGTGGGTAAAGAAGATGTGTGGTGAGTAGTGAAGATGTGTGATGGGTAGTGAAGATGTATGGTGGATAGTGAATATGTATGGTGGGTAGTGAAGATATGTGGATAGGTAGTGAAGATGTGTGGATGGGTAGTGAAGATGTGTGATGGGTAGTGAAGATGTGTCGTGGGTAGTGAAGATGTGTGGTGAGTAGTGAAGATGTGTGGTGGGTAGTGAAGATGTGTGATAAGTATTGAAAATATGTGTTGGGTAGTTAAGATGTGCTGTCATGTGTGGTGAATGTGTGTAGTGAAAATGTGTTGGTGTTGGCTTGGGTTTAAGTACATGTACTCGTACTCGTACTTAAGTTCACAATTTCATGTACTTGTACTCGTACTCGGAGTCAGAAATATGTTAAGTACTTGTACTTGAACCACATGTACTCGAGTATATAGCAAGAACTTTCGAGTACTTGTTGTCATTGATCATTAATGACTAGTAAGGGTGAGGTGACTGAGGTCATGGGGTCACATTGGTGTGGGATTAGCAGATGTGTGTGGTCTAATCTTCACACACACACACATTTATTGGCGGCTCACCTCACCTGACATACCGTACTTTGCATTATAATTATTACTTCCCTACCTCTACGAAAAAGCGTAGTACTGTACACTATACAGTCCGTTGGTGTACTTGTACTTGGACTCGAGTACAATATAGCAGTACTGGTACTCTATTCCACTAATAAAACTGAGTACTTGTACTTGTACTTGCGATATTGTAATGTACTTGTACTCGGACTCGAGTACAGAACTTTGTACTCGAACCCAAGCCTGGTACAGAGGTGTAACTACAGTACTGTGTTGATGGAAAAGAAGTCATGAGATTCTGTCTCGTGACAATACTACTAGAAATTAATATTACTTCTTGTGATAATATTGAACATCATTTTCATCATTCTTATCATCCCACGTATCCTTGTGACAACACATATCCTTTGTGCAAATGTGATACTTCAGATTGGTTCGATAGTAACCTTTCTCCCTTGAAAATATCGATTAATGTATTTAGTTGTGTTCTCAAAATGTAAGCATGCGTGTGTGTGCATGGTTGGGTGTTTATAAAGAAGAGAGAGAGGCAATGTTAGGCAGTGGTGGCAGCCAGGCTCGTGAGTGCAGGTAAGGGATACTGTAGTTATAAATGTTAAAGTCTCACTCATCTAAGTCTCACTAATATGTCAAAGTCTCACTAATCAGATAATCTTTTATACTGTAGACGACTGTCTGTGGTTAGGTCAACAGTTCACATTTCATAGGTGAAACCTTTGCCTCACAAACATCAGAGTGAAAGACTTTGTGACATAGAGCTCTTCACATATGTTGGATTTACGAATGGCACACAAACATTATTCACTTATTATTATTTAAAAAAATATATATAGCAATACCTTTGTTAAAGTATTGGGGAAATTTTCCTGTAATTATAAACATTCCAATTTTCAACAATTGTGAATAGTTTTTTGTGGTAAGTAGTAATGATTGCGATAATGATTTATTAACAATAAGTTAGGTTATTCTCCAATGATTAACTCCCACTGATATTATTGCATCTTGGATGAATTTTCTAAATATTTATTTTTCTATAACAAAATTAGATTCCGTTATTTGGGATGATTAGAAGGGATAATGACTCATGTTAACTATACAACAACAACAGATCCTTCTTCCCCTTCTGTTCCTACTTTACAAGCATTATGTTGTATTTGGTTTCCAAGTATGGTGCGATGACTAATGAGTAGAGAAAATATCAGTACAGTCACAAGTACTTCCCTCACACCATTAACACCAGGAATGGGTTATAAGTAGACAAACTTAATAATCACTACCACGGTACCACCACCACCATATTATATTCTCAACACAACACAACACAACACAAACATGAATATTCGATAACACACATACAATAAAAGACATCCAACACACACATAACACTAGTGATTCAGTGTGTCTTCTTCCCATTTATCACATATATTCTTACATAAACAGTTGCGTGGTTATTGGTCTGCCTGAATAAGGACATGGACTGTCATCGTAAACGGATTACACAAACATTAAAATCCCAACGTCAGCTCATCATCAGAATGTGGCTGGCAGGATCATCTGCTCGTGTAATCTCTCGTGCAACTGGCATCAGCATTAGTACTGTTCACCGCTGGGTCCGTCGGTGGAGAGAGGAAGGTACAATTGAGACGAGACCGTGCAGTTACCATAAACAGTGGATTGCAGCAGTTCCCTACATTTACACACGGTGGACCCCAAGTGCTTACATGATTCACAGTCAGCTATTCTCATTACCTCTTCGTTCATAAAATACATGACTGATTTTTAAAACTCTATTAAATCTGCAAGTACAAATGGTCTTTCTAGTTAATAACAGATATGTTCGTACACTAAGATAGCAGCATTATTATTTTATGGATAATTTTTCTTCACATTATAATTATGGTGGGCATGAAACATTGATGAAAGTATGGCTCGTATTAAACTTTGAACATTATCAAATCTTGTGTCATTACTGTTCTATAATATCATACAATGAAGAGTTTTACTTTTAAGCTTTCACATGAGAGAAAGATATTTTCCACTACCGTACCTTATGACCAAAGAGCAATAATGTGAGTTGATGTTTATATATAGTAATATCACTTCCTATATATAACTTGTTGAAATAATATATTATATACAATTATAATGTATTGGAATAATATTCGATAATAAATAATATTCGATAATAAATAAAGACGTAATACTAAAACTGTATTTCACTAATTCATATTGTCTTAACATCCTTCCAATTAACATAGTCGTATCAATCAGGGGACCAAGAGAATTCACAAAGTAAAAGTCTAACTCTATTAATGCTATTTTTACGTAATTGGCGAATATGTACTACAAACACATACATGAATTTTTTAATTTTAACAAAATAGACAGACTCTCCTCTCCTACTTAACCCCGGCAGGATTCCCAGTGAGCTTGAGAGAGGATGTTGGTGTACCAGTCAGTTTTGGTGGTGAGTGTGGTGCAAGTAGTCATGTGTAGGGCAGGTGTCTCCCTCTGGCCCAGACCCTCGCCCTCGTGGACTCCAGTGGCGGGCAGGGTGCTGAGGGAGGCGCTGACGGGGCCTCTCAGTGGACACCAGGTCATGCTGATGGTGGACGATGGTGTGCAGCACTCCCTCAGCCTGGACCTCTTGCTGACCGGGCTGACCTCACCCACCGTCCTCCTCCACACCACTATGCTCAGCACTGACAAAGGTTTCACAACACAACAGGCCAGTTTAACCCAGAGTAAGAAAGTGACATTGGTGATATGATCATGACCTTTTGTTAACTTCCTTTTCTGAATCTAGTGTAGACATCCGAGATTGAAGGTAGTTCTGATGCTGTTTGTCAAAGAGGGAAAGTTTCCGGTAAAACTCTGTAAAGTAATATTTTCGGAATATATGAATATACCAATGCATACATACAGGGTGTCCCAACACCTTAGCCCCCCATCTCCCCCTCCCCGCCTAGCTCTACAGTTAGAGCCAATAGTCCTGCAACATCTTCAAATGAAGCGGACCAGACAAATGGTGCAAAACTATAGTTATTGGTGTCTGTAATATTAGTTCATAATATTCACTTTCATGGCTCACTTTCACTCACCCAATGCAGGACATTTGACTGTGACTGGCGACTATAAAGCAGGAAGGCACATTCATTGGATATTTCATATACCAAATTTCATGATGATCAAACAATACTTTCTCTTTCTGTTACTCATTATGTGAAGTGATGTTGTGGTCCGGTGATCTGAGAAGAAAAGGTTGATAGGCAGCATCATGGCTATCGAGGTTCCAGTTACCAATGATCAAACTCCAGGAATCATATCCACATCCTGGGTTGCCTTGTCTGAGGACTCTTCAAATGCAATTGGAACCGTGATCCCTTTGATTAAGGGATGGACAGCCCCTAACAGACATCACAATGTTTGTCTCAGGAAAGCAGAAATATCTTCATAGAGTTGCTTGTCAAGGAGAAGAAAAGCATTCGAGGGCTTAAGTAGGAGACTGAACAGGTTTAACCCTTAAACAGCAGGTGACGAAATTTTCGACACCAGCAACGAGTGTGGAGGACCGTGGGTGACGAAAATTCTCGACAATGCAGTTTTTAAAATTATGTGCTCCCTAAGAGTGTTGTCTCGGCTGGTAGCACTGCGTATGATATCCAAGGGACTTCCCAGAGTCTATCCAGCCACTTCCAATCAGTGTTAAAACAGCAGTGGTCGAGTGAGGACATATTTTCATCACTCCTCTTTTCCTGTAAGTACCATATATGTACGTAAAAATGACAGTGACTTTATATTTCTTATTGTTTTGTTGAAAAATGTGATTCTGACATGTTTTATAATAAAATCAGAGTGTGAAAACGTACTTAGATATGTTAAATAAAGCGTAAAATTGAATTTTGATTTACGGTCATTCTGAGCTGGCTACATATCCTACAGAAGTCCATTTAGTCTTCACAAGTACATCAGGAGACAGCTAAAGGTTTGTACTTCATTATCCTGTATATATTTTTTTAAGTAGCGTGAGTGTTTTACAAGCCATTATTAGCTTACATGACAAAAAGAAGAGGAAATTCTGCGTAGACAAGGAATCAACAACAAAACACGGTTCTTTAACCATTACTGTATGGGTGGTGGGATTTCCCTCTATTATGGGGAAGTTTGAGTGGTGGGATTTCCAACCGGTATCAATTTCGCTTGTTTACATTGTGACTGTAAGTGCTGAAAAAAGGCCCGGATTGCAGTACATAGGTGCAGAGGCTTTACACTAAATTCCACCACTGAAGTTGACATAGAAGAACATCAAAGATTGAATGTGGTTTTGTGAATTTGTACGTGATGGACCCTTTGAACTTGACATCCCAACTTCCAGAATGACAGAATTTGGGCTCTTCTTAATGATGACATTTTACTAGAACTCAAGATTCGAGAGAAATCGAAGACAACATGGTATGTTGGCATCTTCTTGATGTTCACTGTGAAAAGACTAGTATGGGTCATCAAAGAGTAAAGAACAATCATCCCTAGACGTTTTGCTGACCCATCATGTTATTCTGTTCATACAAAACTCTGAAAATGTCCTCAGCATCAAGGAGACAATGTTTCTGCACGATCGAGCCCCGAGCATGAGAGCAGAGGGGACCCAGAATTTTCTAAAGGGGAACAAGTCTGATTATTTTCAGAAACAATGAGTGGTCATGAGCAATGCCTGTGATTACTTGGACCGAGTTGAATAATCCTCCAGAACTCCAGGGAAGAGCTTCTCACTGCTTTGACTAACGTTTTTGAAGAAATGGAATTCGATCGTGATATGTTTGTGTTTCCTATGAAATCCTACCCTGAGCATTTGGAGGCAGTTGGCACACCGAATATTGAAGCAAAGCTTTGAAACTGTGCACATTAGTTATTGAATAATAAAGTATTTTCCCCCCAATTTGTGGTTTCTCCCTACCTCTTCTTCGTTGGGCTGGGCATTGAGGGAGCAAAGAAGTTGGGATATCCTGTAGTGTCATACATGAATACATAGAATCTTAGAATGGAAACAGATCGTCTATTAGATTAATCATGTCTACCATCATGACGAAGGATTTGTTATTCGTTCAATATAGCATAAAATGCTATTATTAGTGAAATAATACACATGTCACTGCGCTCATAGTTATCTCTTACCTGCAGATATGATCCTGGCTGCCACCAATGCCTAACATTGAGTCTTAATGTTTGGATAAATATTTCTACCGACAGAAAGGAAAAGTGTTACATGACAAAAAGAGGAGGAAATTCTGCGTAGACAAGGAATCAACAACAAAACACGGTTCTTTAACCATTACTGTATGGGTGGTGGGATTTCCCTCTATTATGGGGAAGTTTGAGTGGTGGGATTTCCAACCGGTATCAATTTCGCTTCATTATAGCAACTTGGGAGGGATTTATTTGTGCTTGGATAATATTGGATTGTGAGAGGGTATGACAGCGTAGCTCACTCGATGAACCCCTCCTCACCACCACTAACTTGTGCATTAATTTATTGACTTGTTTTGACTCCCACATTGCACATCATGGGATAAAATCACCACATCAACCAGGAGGCATCAATATATTATAAGTGTTGTTGTGGTGTGTCAACAGGTGTATTGGTGGTGGTGGTCGGGACGGGGTCTCCATGGTTACTCTGGTCTCCTCCAGGCTGGTTGTCACCCCGGGTAGTGTTGGTGTTGGTAGCAGCTCAAACATGCAGTGCTCGGAAACACTTCCAGTCACCTCTCCTTCAGAACACACCATCTGTGGCCCTCCTCTGCCTGAACCATAAGCCTCAGACACCAGAGTATTCCACCTACAGTGTTATGACCCATTTCCCGTTGAGTGCCAATCCTGAACCACTGTCACTTGGCATCTGGCACCTTGACACCTTCACTACCCTTGAAGACTTTTTTCCTGACCAGTTTCAAGACTTTGGTGGCACAGCTCTCCGTGCAACGTTGATGCCACTTGACAAACCAGCAGTATTCCAGAGAGATGATGGGGAGGTGGATGGCCTCAGTGTAAGGATCCTGGCTGCCATGGCATATTGGCTCAACTTTACTTACTCCCACAATATTGTTTCAGGTAGGTTGACCTCAGGTAATATGTTTTCTTAGAGGATGTAATGGGAAAGCCTCCATATTCTCTATATTTTATTTTAATGAAAGGATACTTAAAAAGTAATGGAATTATTTGGAGTATCTCGCCGGTTCCTTTGCTTTTCCACACTGTACTGGTAAAGTGTTATTGGTGTTTTCATTAATATGTTTGACACTGTTGTTCATGGGATTTCAGATTATTGAATTAGCCTGTATTATATAGTTTTTTTTTTCCCATATAATAAAAAGATGAGGACCAAATGTTGGGAGCCAGCTTATTCTCCTCATCTATAAAAATACAGAATGTGTAGTTTAAAATCATGTCCAATTTCGTTCAAGATGCCTAGACACATCGTGTTTGAAGGAGCGTAAGTCGTAGTAAGGAAGACAGATGGATGAAGGTATAGTATTCCAGAGTTGACCAGTTGTGTACCGTATATGGAAAAATGAAAGTACCGGTTAACTTTTGCATTAGGGAGTTGGGCAGAAAAGGGATGAGAACACGAGGCTTGGCGAGCATTGCATGCTCTCCTGAGGGGAGGAAGCATACACTGAGAGAGTTCAGAAGAGCAATGTCCAGTGAAATAGTGATAGAAGAAAGTGATGCAACATTGCAACGAAGAGAGAGTGGTTGTAGTGAATCGGAAAGAGAGTTGATGAGAAGAAAGGTCTATGATTTCACCTTGTCTAAGAGTATTGTGAAGGTTGAGCCACCCCACACTTGAGAGCCATACTCCATACAGGGGTGGATCAGACCACCGTACAGAGACAGAGACAGCAACTGTGCAGGGATGAAGAATTCACGGAAAATGCATAGCACACCTAACTTTTTTGATACATTTTTAGTAAAAGAGAACAGATTTGGCACGATTCTGGGCAGAAATATACAGAACACTAGATTCATTAGTTGGAAGGCATTGGTACCGTCTGAAAGCTTCCTCCTTGTTGCTGACAGCACTAGAACAACCGTGATTAACCCTTAATTCGTGGGTGTAGTAAAATTTCGACACTAGCAACAAGTCTGGAGCACCACCGGTGTAGCATTCATTCGACAGCAGTTTTTAAATTTGCACAGTCCCTAACAAGCTAGTTTCGGTCTGGTAACACTGATGGTGGCAGCCAAGGGTCTGCCACAGCCATCACAGCCACCACCAGTCAGTCTTACATGAACAGTGAAAGTAGAAGGACATATTTTTATCACTCCTCTTTTCCTGTAATTACCATATATGTATTTAAAAATGACAGTGACATTATACTTCATATTGTGTTGAAAACTGTGATTCTGACATGCTATATAACGAAATTAGAGTGTGAAAATGTACTTAGATATGTAAATAGAGTGTAAAAGTAAAATTTGAGTTGATGTCAGTCTGAGCTGGCTACCCATCCTACAGATGTCACTTTAGTGTTGACAAGTAAACACACAAAAAAAAATATTGTTAAAGAGGGGTTCGACGACAGGTTTCATACTGAACAATCCGGCTGTCTCGGTATGGTTGGTAAACGTGGCTGTAGGCGAGTTGCCAAATAGGAAGAGTTATAGAAATATTCATGGGATAATTGATTGATTGAAGAGAATGTGCAAAACACTCAAAGGGACCCTGACTATGGCAGCAAAAGTCCTTCCATGGGAAATCTTGAAAGTACTGCCTCAGATCATCCCTAGTTAGTGGCACTGTAGTGCCACAGATGCTGCTTCCTGGGAGGGTCCAAAGATCTTACCGGAGCAATAGGACGGGATACTGAAATAAGATTGTGATCGGAGGAGCCCAATGCAGAGAAAAGTTCAACAGTATAAGCAGAAAGACGAGAGGTTAGGAATATGTCAAGGATATTGGACCGATCTTCAAGGCGGTCTGGAATACGGGTAGGATGCTGAATAACAGAATAAGCTGCTCTCAGTCATTGAGGATAATAAAGATGAAGGCTTGGTCACCAGGTGGATTAGTGAAGGGAGATGAGAGCCAAAGGCAGTGGTGAACATTGAATGATTCTAAATCGTTGATTTCTGAGAAACTAGAATGAGAGAATATGTTCCACTTTTAAGGTAAGATAGTCAAAGAATTTTGGATAGTCAGTAAAGTTAGGGGAGAGATATACATCACAGATATACTTAATTTGAGAGTAACAAGTGAGCTGAAGCCAGAGGGTTGAGAATAATTCAGAAGAGTCATGTTCGGGAACACGAGAACAAATGAGGCCATTGCGTACGTTACCACAACATCCGCCTTTGGCTCCGAACTGAGGATAGTGAAAGTAGAGAGGTATTATGTACTAAATGTATTATATTACTATGTTGACAGGATTTTAATTTTCAGTAAGTTTTGTGATCATTTTTATTTTTTCGTTACTTTTCCAAAAAAAAAAAAAAAAAAAAAAAAAAAATTATATATATATATATATATATATATATATATATATATATATATATATATATATATATTTTGATACTCCTAAGTTTCTGTTGAAGGGTTAATGAGAGGTTCATGGTTTCTGCTCAGTGAGCTAAAAATGGGAAGTCAAACTGATTGAACTGCATACACATATATTTAAAAGAAGGATAAAAAGAGTGGAGAGTTATATCACACTGAACGTCCTTATCTGGCTAGATATATGTTTCCTCGTAGCTGCAACTTGGGGGATTCGGCTGGAGAACGGCAGCTATGATGGGATGCTGGGGGTGGTGCAGCGAAAGGAGAGTCATATGGTCATCAACAACTATGCAATTACATACCAAAGAGTTAAAGATTTTGACTGCAGTGTCTCCTACTTTCTGGAAGGGTGAGTACTTGTCATTGGTGAGAGGAACAGGCAGGACATCATAATACAATCATCATGTCGTTTGTACCATATTTAAAGCAATACAAGTGTTGTAGTAGATAGATATCACGTTGAATTACCGTATTTTATGCATGTCTTAAAAACCTACTTGTCAGAATTGGTGTTCATAACAATAATTAAACGGCAAAGTCCACAAATGATATTGTGAAATTATCCAGAATACAAGTATGCGTCATTAAGTTCAGCTGTTGCGAAGCAGGTACGGCATGATTCTGAAGGACCCTCCACCACTACCCCACTGGCAGAGCATCTTCTATCCCTTCACTGGCATTGTATGGGCGGCTGTTGGCGGTATTGTCATTCTCGTTACACTTGCATACTACTTCGTCAATATAAGAGGACTTCGTCTGTCTATGATTTTGAGCTTCTTGGATGTACTTAAGGTGTGGCTGAGAAAGCGTTTGTTCATTGCTTTTATAAATTAGAAAGATATGAGAAGCAACAAGCTATAATTTTTTTCAAATTCCATCTTCACAAAAAAGTTAAAATCTTGCCTGCAAACGTTGCAAGACTGTTTATTCCTTATGTTGCTGCAGAGCTTGTTGAGTCAGAGTGTGAGTCAGGAGCCCCTGGTGTGGGTGTCACGGGGACTGCTGGGACTGTGGCTGCTGGCCACCTGGGTGCTGAGGGTCTCCTACACCTCCAACCTGATGGCCTTCCTCACAGTGCCAGCCCTTCAGGCACCTCTCGATACATTGGAACAACTCGCAGAATCTGATCAGAGGTAACATAATAAAGATGGTATCTATGAAACTAGCAGATGAGAATTTCCGTTCTTTAACTTTGAATTACAATGTTTTTTGTCTGGGTAGGTTGTGTATGCTGGATTACGGAGACTTTGTTCCCGAGGCGTTGGCAACGTCCACTAATCCTATCCTGGCCAGGCTTGGCGCTAAGCTAGACTTGGTACCAATCATCGCCACATTGCCCCACGAGGGAATGGAGGGCTGTGTGGAGCTGGTTATGGCTGGAACACATGCACATTTGGAGGCATATTCGTATGTACGTTCTTTGTTCCATGACCTAGGACACAGTGGTAAGGTTTACCCACTTAAAGAACAACTCTACCCTGGTAATCAGGCTTTCTATTTCACCAAACATACACCCTGGAAATACAAGTTTGATATTGGAATGCAACGATTGGTGGATTCAGGACTGATCTGGCATTGGTACTCTGACATTATGCAGGAGGCTAGCAATTCCAACAAGGATAAGGTTTGTACCAATACATAAAGAAGAGTATGATATTCTTTTATTAATTGACACACAACCAATGACTCAACCTATGGGAGCTAATAACTTATAATAATACCATCCCTCCTTAAAATGTATAATACAATAATAGTTCACAAAGTTCGTCATTCATAATATCCCTGAATTCGTAAACTGTACATGTTAATACATGAGGCTCAATAATTCCATTGTAATGGTAATACTTGTCTCTGTTTTTCCACTGACACAGTCGAGGCTGCCCGTGCTGTCCCTGTCCCACCTCCAGGGGTCCTTCCTCCTGCTGGCGGTGGGGGGCGGGCTGGCCACCATCGCCCTCCTGGCTGAACACATCCTCCACCCCAACACCACCTCACCATAGCTGCCCACCATCCTCTACTGGACACCATCTCACCATAGCTGGCTACCATCCCCTACTGGACACCATCTCACCATAGCTGCTCACCATCTCACCATAGCTGCCCACCATCCTCTGCTGGACACCAACTCACCATAGCTGCCCACCATCCTCTGCTGGACACCATCTCACCATAGCTGCCCACCATCCTCTACTGGACACATATAAACCTTTACAATCTACATTAACGTTGATGGTCTGCACTGACAACATACATAATAATTCTTGTGATAATATTGAACATTATTTTCATAATTCTTGTCATCCCACGTATCCTTGTGACAACACATATACTTTGTGCAAATGTGATACTTCAGATTGGTTCGATAGTAACCTTTCTCCCTTGAAAACATCGATTAATGTAATTAGTTGTGTTCTCAAAATGTAAGCATGCGTGTGTGTGCATGGTTGGGTGTATATAAAGAAGAGAGAGGCAATGTTAGGCAGTGGTGGCAGCCAGGCTCGTGAGTGCAGGTAAGGGATACTGTAGTTATAAGTGTTAAAGTCTCACTAATCAGATATTTTTTCATACTATAGACGACTGTCTGTGGTTAGGTCAACAGTTCACATTTCATAGGTGAAACCTTTGCTTCACAAACATCAGAGTGAAAGACTTATAGTATTTTCAAAATATACTGAGCGCTCAGGCGTTGGCTGTTGGGAGGTTTTTCCCTCCCGCAATGTTGCCAAATCAGACCAATACACTTCACTCACTCTCTCATATCAGCTATTTACTGATGCTAAATTAATCAAAATTAATACGTATACATTTACTTCACTACTAAGGCCATGTAGGTATATGAAAGTATCATTTACTTCTCATATTAACAATGATAATATATATATGTATAACAACACTGGACAGAATATTTTTCCGACGTTGCCAGTACACCAAGGGTGAGTGTACTCAGGTATAAGTGTATAAGCTCCACCTGTCAACTCAGGTCACTACCGTCAATTTTACTCTGGCTGCCACTCAAGATGGAGCAGCACCTCTGCTACTCGCTATCATGTTTTACATAGTAGAGAAAGAGAAAACTTATTTATAATGTAAATAAGTACTTTTTAGAAGAGAAAGCAAATAGAGGACCTATCATTGCACCATCACGAGCAGTGGTGGTGAGGAATAAAAGTCGAAACAAACGAAAAATTATGTTATATCCTCAGAAAAGTGTTGTATTTATAATACAACATAATGTGTCAACAGAAAAGGAAAGATTTACTTTTATGTTTTGTTGTTAACGGCAAGCGATATATAGGCAACAGATGAGAGAGAGAGAGAACAGGCGGTGGGTTAGTGAGGGCTGGCTGTCATTTTTAATGAGGATCTAATCCCATAATTGTCCAGACGAGATCTGGCAACGTAGCAGTCAGGTAAATCTCGGAAGTGGCCAACGCCTCAGCGCTCAGTATATTTCAAAAAGACTATAGTGACATAGAGCTCTTCACCTATGTTGGATTTACGAATGGCACACAAACATTATTCACTTATTATTATTTAAAAAAATATAAAGCAATGGTTTTGCTAAAGTATTGGGGAAATTTTCCTGTAATTATAAACATTCCAATTTTCAACCATTGAGAATAGTTTGTGTGGTAAGTAGTAATGATTGCGATAATGATTTATTAACAATAAGTTAGGCTATTCTCCAATGATTAACTCCCACTGATATTATTGCAATCTTGGATGAATTTTTTAAATATTTATTTTCCTATAACAAAATTAGATTCCGTTATTTGGGATTAGAAGGGATAATGACTCATGTTAACTATACAACAACAACAGATCCTTCTTCCCCTTCTGTTCCTACTTTACAAGCATTATGTTTATTTGTTTTCAAGGATGGTGCGATGGATAATGAGTAGAGAAAATATCAGTACAGTAACAAGTACCTCCCTCACACCATTAACACCAGGAATGGGTTATAAGTAGACAAACTTAATAACCACCACCACCACCACCACCACCATATCATATTCTCAACACAACGCAACACACATAAATATTATATAACACACATACAATTGTAGTGATTGGTACTGTCCTGACCAAAAATATAATTACCAATAAAATAAAAATGAATGAAAAAAAAAAAAAAAAAAAAAAAAAATATATATAAAAAAAAAAAAAAAAAAAAAAAAAAAAATTAAGGGCAGCTCGACGCTATGATACTCCCTTGTGATCAGAACAGCACCGCCATTAGCTAAAACAAAAATCTATATGGTTCCCGTGATCATTACCAAGCCAGCAGGGAAGGCGAATATTATGCAGTGTAAGTGGAACTAGAAACAGTCTCTATTATTTTTAACACTCTTTATTTACTTATAATTGATTCAAGAAAAAAATAATAGTACCGCCTGACTTAAATATGAATAATCCCTCCCTTTGTTTTAAACCCCCAATTAATTAATTATCAAACATAGCAAAAGAAACCTTAATTAATTATTTCAACTAAATTCATGAATGTTTAAAGTTCCCTGATATTACATTAGACCTAATTTACTACTGCAAAAATGACTCTAACTAAGCTACAATAATAACTACCTGAGTAAAAATAAAAATAAATGAAGAGAATACTGGCCAATCACCACTACGCAAAACACTCACTCTTAACTTGCTTTTTCTCCAAAACAATCAACCCAGAATACGTCTTACAGTACCTTCTATACCTCCAACACGGCATGAAGTAGAGCCAGATCTATAACACTTTGTAACTCTATATACGATGTTAGAGATATAGCTGGATTCCTGAAAACACCTATCTTCCAGCCATACGTGTCAACATTCCCCTTATACACAATAACCCTTAAATTCCCTTACAACCTCTTAAATTTAATGACTGAAATACTCCGTACTAACTCTAGTATATTACTAATAATATTATAACCCTCAATATACCACAGTACAGTTCACTTGATCCAATAATGACACTTTGGAGGTTCAACGACAATGGTGACCTAGAAGGAAAAAAGCCAGTTACAGTCTCTTTAAATAATAATACACACTGTATTCTTACCTACTACAACCTTCAGATATCAGCACACATTGAAGATACTCCTTGGTTATCATGACACACATAGTAATTTAAGTTTAAATTATTAATTCCAATTAATTGTACTTAACAATGTGGAGCTGTATACGAACGAACCTAGAAGGAAGAAAGCCGGTTACACAATGTCTTCCCCCTTCTTCCCCAATCGGTGCTCCCCGTAGCTCAGCAGTTTCTTTCTCTCACAACTGTTTTCAACAACCTCTATTTTCTACACACATTCTCTACTCTCTTCCCGCGAATACACTTAATAAAATTAATCCTTAAATAAATTTCTCTCATACTAAAATAAATAAACTTCTCAAACATAGCTAAATAATATCAATAATCATTATTAAAAATAGTATATAGAAATCCCGTACAGAATATTGGAACACTCCTTCTCCAATCATTTTCAAACACTTATTATTTTCTTCTTGAATGTAAATTTTAGAAAAATAAGGGTTATAAGGATCGAACAGCCATGAAAATTAAGTTGGAGTGTATTTAACATTTTAGTCACTACAAACTCGATCTTTCGGCATGGCGTCACTCGTTCTTAAGAATTCCTATGAAAAATTTTGAGTTTAGGTCCACCCATCGTATTCAAAACTAATTCCCATCCATATAATAATAATAAGACATAAATAATTACAATTCACTTCAAAACTAAACAGGTAATTATAAATAAACTAGACACACAAATCATAACATACTTTTCCAATGATATTTACATCACAATTAATGAATTCATATAATATATATATATAATACACAATGTTTACAGACCGGCCCCCATTCTCTCCGTCAACTTTAGCATAGAGAAAACGGCGTTTTAATAAAATGAGTGACTAACGAAAAAATGGAGTGTTACACAAAAATGACATCCAACACACACATAACACTAGTGATTCAGTGTGTCTTCTTCCCATTTATCACATATATTCTTACATAAACAGTTGCGTGGTTATTGGTCTGCCTGAATAAGGACATGAACTGTCATCGTAAACGGATTACACAAACATTAAAATCCCAACGTCAGCTCATCATCAGAATGTGGCTGGCAGGATCATCTGCTCGTGTAATCTCTCGTGCAACTGGCATCAGCATTAGTACTGTTCACCGCTGGGTCCGTCGGTGGAGAGAGGAAGGTACAATTGAGACGAGACCGTGCAGTTACCATAAACAGTGGATTGCAGCAGTTCCCTACATCTACACACGTTGGACCCCAAGTGCTTACATGATTCACAGTCAGCTATTCTCATTACCTCTTCGTTCATAAAATACATGACTGATTTTTAAAACTCTATTAAATCTGCAAGTACAAATGGTCTTTCTAGTTAATAACAGATATGTTCGTACACTAAGATAGCAGCATTATTATTTTATGGATAATTTTTCTTCATATTATAATTATGGTTGGCATGAAACATTGATGAAAGTATGGCTCGTATTAAACTTTGAACATTATCAAATCTTGTGTCATTACTTTTCTATAATATCATACAAGTCATGCAATGAAGAGTTTTACTTTTAAGCTTTCACACGAGAGAATGATATTTTCCACTACTGTACTTTATGACCAAAGAGCAATGAGTTATGAGGCTATAGTTTTGTTACAGATATTCAACTCATAAACTGTTACTTGTGTGCCCAGAATAATGTGAGTTGATATTTATATATAGTACTATCACTTCTTATATAAAATTTGTTGATATAATATATTTTATACAATTATGATGTATTAGAATTTAGCCTTCGATAATAAATAAAACGTAATACTAAAACTGTATTTCACTAATTCATATTGTCTTAACATCCTTCCAATTAACATTGTCGTATCAATCAGGGGACCAAGAGAATTCACAAAGTAAAAGTCTAACTCTATTAATGCTATGGTTACGTAATTGGCGAATATGTACACACAACAAAAAAACTATGGTTACACCTCTGAGCGATACAAAATGACACCACGAATGAAGGTTTTTGATAACAGATGCGGCCGCAACATACATACGCAGGGATACCAAATTGAGAAGGCTGTTATAAAAAACCTTCATTCGTGGTGTCATTTTGTATCGCGCAAAGGGTGTAACCATAGTTTTTTTGTTGTGTGTACTACAAACACATACATGAATTTTATAATTTTAACAAAATAGACAGACTCTCCTCTCCTACATAACATCGGCAGGATTCCCAGTGAGAGTGAGAGAGGATGTTGGTGTACCAGTCAGTTTTGGTGCTGAGTGTGGTACAAGTAGTCATGTGTAGGGCAGATGTCTCCCTCTGGCCCAGACCTTTGCCCTCGTGGACTCCAGTGGCGGGCAGGGTGCTGAGGGAGGCGCTGACAGGGCCTCTCAGTGGACACCAGGTCATGCTGATGGTGGACGATGGCGTGCAGCGCTCCCTTAGCCTGGACCTCTTGCTGACCGGGCTGACCTCACCCACCGTCCTCCTCCACACCACTATGCTCAGCACTGACAAAGGTTTCACAACACAACAGGCCAGTTTAACCCAGAGTAAGAAAGTGACATTGGTGATATAATCATGACCTTTTGTTAACTTCCTTTTCTGAATCTAGTGCAGACATCCGAGATTGTTAGTCGTTCTGATGATATTTGTCCTGTTTGTCAAAGAAGTAAAGTTTCCGGTAAAACTCTGTAGAGTAATATTTTCGGAATATATGAATATACCAATGCATACATACAGGGTGTCCCAACACCTTAGCCCCCCATCTCCCCCTCCCTGCCTAGCTCTACAGTCAGAGCCAATAGTCCTGCAACATCTTCAAATGAAGCGGACCGGACAAATGGTGCAAAACTATAGTTGTTAGTGTCTGTAATATTAGTTCAGAATAGTAACTATTATGGCTCACTTTCACTCACCCGATGCAGGACTTTTGATTGTGACTGGCGACTATAAAGCAGGAAGACATATTCATTTGATATTTCACATACCAAATTTCATGATGATCAAACAATACTTTCTCTTTCTGTTACTCATTATGTGAAGTGATGTTGTGGTCCGGTGATCTGAGAAGAAAAGGTTGATAGGCAGCATCATGGCTATCGAGGTTCCAGTTACCAATGATCAAACTCCAGGAATCATATCCCCATCCTGGGTTGCCTTGTCTGAGGACTTTTCAAATGCAATTGGAACCGTGATCCCTTTGATTAAGGGATGGACAGCCCCTAACAGACATCACAATGTTTGTCTCAGGAAAGCAGAAATATCTTCATAGAGTTGCTTGTCAAGGAGAAGAAAAGCATTCGAGGGCTTAAGTAGGAGACTGAATAGGTTTAACCGTTAAACCGTGGGTGACGAGAATTTTCGACACCAGCAACGAGTGTGGAGGACCGTGGGTGACGAGAATTCTCGACAATGCAGTTTTTAAAATTACGTGCTCCCTAAGAGTGTTGTCTCGGCTGGTAACACTGGGTATGATAGCCAAGGGAGTTCCCAGAGTCTAGCCGGCCACTTCCAATCAGTGTTAGAACAGCAGTGATCGAGTGGGGACATATTTTCATTACTTCTCTTTTCCTGTAAGTACCATATATGTAAGTAGAAATGACAATGACTTTATATTTCTTATTGTTTTGTTGAAAAATGTGATTCTGACATGTTTTATAATAAAATCAGAGTGTGAAAACGTACTTAGATATGTTAACTAAGTGTAAAATTGAATTTTGATTGATGTTCATTCTGAGCTGGCTACCTATCCTACAGAAGTCCATTTAATCTTCTACAAGTACATCAGGAGACAGCTAAGGGTTTGTACTTCACTATCCTGTATATATATTTTTTTAAGTAGCGTGAGTGTTTTACAAGCCATTAGCTGTCAAATGTGTTGTTTACATAGTGACCGTAAGTGCTGAAAAAAGGCCCGGATTGCAGTACATAGGTGCAGAGACTTTACATTAAATTCCACCACTGAAGTTGACACAGAAGAACATCAAAGATTGAATGTCGTTTTGTGAGTTTGTAAGTGATGGACCTCTGATGGTTTTCTTTCCCTTAGCCATTTGAACTCGACATCCCAACTTCCAGAATGACAGAATTTGGGCTCTTCATAATGATGACATTTTACTAGAACTCAAGATTCGAGAGAAATCGAAGACAGCATGGTACGTAGCCATTTTCTTGATGTTTACTGTGAAAAGACTAGTATGGGTCATCAAAGAGTAAAGAACAATCATCCCTAGACGTTTTGCTGACCCATCATGTTATTCCGTTCTTACAAAACTCTGAAAATGTACTCAGCATCAAGGAGACAATGTTTCTGCACGATCGAGCCCCGAGCATGAGAGCAGAGGAGACCCAGAATTTTCTGAAGGGGAACAAGTCTGATTATTTTCAGAAACAATGAGTGGTCATGAGCAATGCCTGTGATTACTTGGACCGAGTTGAATAATCCTCCAGAACTCCAGGGAAGAGCTTCTCACTGCTTTGACTAACGTTTTTGAAGAAATGGAATTCGATCGTGATATGTTTGTGTTTCCTATGAAATCCTACCCTGAGCATTTGGAGGCAGTTGGCACACCGAATATTGAAGCAAAGCTTTGAAACTGTGCACGTTAGATGTTGAATAATAAAGTATTTTCCCCCCAATTTGTGGTTTCTCCCTACCTCTTCTTCGTTGGGCTGGGCATTGAGGGAGCAAAAAAGTTGGGATATCCTGTAGTGTCATACATGAATACATAGAATCTTAGAATGGAAACAGATCGTCTATTATATTAATCATGTCTACCATCATGACGAAGGATTTGTTATTCGTTCAATATAGCATAAAATGCTATTATTAGTGAAATAATACACATGTCACTGCGCTCATAGTTATCTCTTACCTGCAGATACGATCCTGGCTGCCACCAATGCCTAACATTGAGTCTTAATGTTTGGATAAATATTTCTACCGACAGAAAGGAAAAGTGTTACATGACAAAAAGAGGAGGAAATTCTGCATAGACAAGGAATCAACAACAAAACACGGTTCTTTAACCATTACTGTATGGGTGGTGAGATTTCCCTCTATTATGGGGAAGTTTGAGTGGTGAGATTTCCAACCGGTATCAATTTCGCTTTATTATAACAACTTGGGAGGGATTTATTTGTGCTTGGATAATAGCGGATTGTGAGAGGGTATGACAGAGTAGCTCACTCGATGAACCCCTCCTCACCACCACTAACTTGTGCATTAATTTATTGACTTGTTTTGACTCCCACATTGCACATCATGGGATAAAATCACCACATCAACCAGGAGGCATCAATATATTATAAGTGTTGTTGTGGTGTGTCAACAGGTGTATTGGTGGCCGTGGTCGGGACGGGGTCTCCATGGTTACTCTGGTCTCCTCCAGGCTGGTTGTCACCCCGGGTAGTGTTGGTGTTGGTAGCAGCTCAAACATGCAGTGCTCGGAAACACTTCCAGTCACCTCTCCTTCAGAACACACCATCTGTGGCCCTCCTCTGCCTGAACCATAAGCCTCAGACACCAGAGTATTCCACCTACAGTGTTATGACCCATTTCCCGTTGAGTGCCAATCCTGAACCACTGTCACTTGGCACCTGGCACCTTGACACCTTCACTACCCTTGAAGACCTTTTTCCTGACCAGTTTCAAGACTTTGGTGACACAGCTCTCAGTGCAACGTTGATCCTAGATGACAAACCAGCAGTATTCCAGAGAGATGATGGGGAAGTGGATGGCCTCAGTGTAAGGATCCTGGCTGCCATGGCATATTGGCTCAACTTTACTGACTCCCACAATATTGTTTCAGGTAGGTTGACCTCAGGTAATATGTTTTCTTAGAGGATGTAATGGAAAAGCCTCCATATTCTCTATTTGTCTATATTTTAATTTAACGAAAGGATACTTAAAAAGTAATGGAATTATTTGGAGTATCTCGCCGGTTCCTTTGCTTTTCCACACTGTACTGGTAAAGTGTTATTGGTGTTTTCATTAATATGTTTGACACAGTTGTTCACGGGATTTCAGATTATTGAATTAGCCTGTATTATATAGTTTTTTTTTTCCCATATAATAAAAAGATGAGGACCAAATGTTGGGAGCCAGCTTATTGTCCTCATCTATAAAAATACAGAATGTGTAGTTTAAAATCATGTCCAATATCGTTCAAGATGCCTAGACACATCGTGTTTGAAGGAGCATAAGTCGTAGTAAGGAAGACAGATGGATGAAGGTATAGTATTCCAGAGTTGACCAGTTGTGTACCGTATATGGATTAGGGAGTTGGGCAGAAAAGGGATGAGAACACGAGGCTTGGCGAGCATTGCATGCTCTCCTGAGGGGAGGAAGCATACATTGAGAGAGTTCAGAAGAGCAATGTCCAGTGAAATAGTGATAGAAGAAAGTGATGCAACATTGCAACAAAGAGAGAGTGGTTGTAGTGAATCTGTAAGAGAGTTGATGAGAAGAAAGGTCTATGATTTCACCTTGTCTAAGAGTATTGTGAAGGTTGAGCCACCCCACACATGAGAGCCATACTCCATACAGGGGTGGATCAGACCACTGTACAGAGACAGAGACAGGGATGAAGAATTCACGGAAAATGCATAGCACACCTAACTTTTTTGATACATTTTTAGTAAAAGAGAACAGATTTGGCACGATTCTGGGCAGAAATATACAGAACACTAGATTCATTAGTTGGAAGGCATTGGTACCATCTGAAAGCTTCCTCCTTGTTGCTGACAGCACTAGAACAACCGTGATTAACCCTTAATTCGCGGGTGTAGTAAAATTTCGACACTAGCAACAAGTCTGGAGCACCACCGGTGTAGCATTAATTCGACAGCAGTTTTTAAATTTGCACAATCCCTAGCAAGCTAGTTTTGGCCTGGTAACACTGATGGTGGCAGCCAAAGGTCTGCCACAGCCACCAGTCAGTTTTACTTGAACAGTGCTCGTATGCACCGACGGTGATATCTCGACCCGTGATGTGTACTATTAGTACTCAGACTGAGTTAGAGCCAAGCGAACAGGCTGATCACTCTACTTCTACTATTATTACCCCCTCTATGTCTATTACCCCATCTACCCACTCCTATTCTCGGGCTGCAGCTTTGCAGTCAGAGAAACGAAAGAAGAAGTCAGACAAGTCAGATAAAGTAAACTACACCACTCTAAAACCTAAGTCACTTCCTTGCACACACCCTACTCCCACTTCATCGGGGGAGAGAAGGGATAGCTCTTCCTCGGTGGAGTCTGGGAGACTCACCATTGATAGGAAGCAATGGATGTCTCTGGACGCAAGAACCCGGAACCAGGTGGCGGGTGGCACAAAAAGACTAAGCGCTCAGGCCGACCTCGTAACTCTTAGACCGCCATGTTCACTGTACTACAGTGGAATTGTAGAAGTCTTGGGAATAAATCGAACAACATATCAATATTATTACACACACACAGGCCAGACGTCGTCTGTTTACAGGAGACAGGGTTGGAGAATCACTCTGACCCACCACAATTTAAACACTACAACGCATACAGGAGTAACGATGGACACGGAGTAGTAATATACACACACAAATCACATCCACAGACACAAATAACATTAAACACTACTCTGGAAGCCGTTGCTTGCAGAGTGAAATTACACAACACCTACATATCCATCTGCTCTCTTTACTGTCCGTCACGAGGCCCCATTGACAGTGATTCATTACAAAATTTATTTGGTCAACTGCATAGTAAAAAATTGGTACTGGGTGACTTTAATGCCCATCACTGTCAGTGGGGAAGCTTAAGAACTGATGCTCGCAGAGGGCAGATGGCAGACATTATACTACACTCCAATCTCTGCCTCCTGAACGATGGTCAAGCCACCAGGGTTGACGATCGTTCTGGCAACTTTTCGGCCATTGATTTGTCTCTGGCCTCCCCGGATATACACCAGGATTTTTCTTGGCATCCTGAGTCCGACTCGCTTGGTAGTGACCACTCTCCCATCTGCCTCTCTTATTCAAATCATACTATTTCGGCCCCTTTGGTTCCAAAGTTTAATTTTAAGAGAGCAGATTGGGGGTCTTTTGGGAGGATCGTCGACCTAGATATATCCGGGGAGACCATAGATGAAAAGATGCGAAATTTAACACAAAACATTTTACACGCAGCCGAGGTTGCTATTCCCAAAACCTCTATAATTCGAAATAAGCGTGAAGCACATTGGTGGTCAACGGATTGCCGAGAGGCATTAAGGAAACGTAATAGAAGATACAGGATTTTTGACAAACAGCCCACTCAGAACAACTTTATAGCTTACAAACGGGTGAGGGCTGAGGCAAGGAGAGTAATTAATAGAGCTAAAAGGGACTCTGGTCGGTCGTTTGTGTCCACGGTGAATCGTTTTACACCACTTACAAAAGTCTGGTCCACTATAAAGATATTAAATAACAAACACCCGTATACCCCCATCACCACTCTTCAAGTGGATAATAACATCTACGACGATCCCGTGGACGTAGCAAACGTACTTGCCAGGAGTTTTTCAAAAGTAAGTAGTTCAGCCAATTACGACCAACGTTTTCTCCATCACAAACGTATGACTGAACTACAGGAGATAGACTTTGCCACAGAAGACGTAGATTACCCATACAACCGGGAGTTTACGATAGACGAACTCCTCCTTGCCCTAAGATCCTGTAAAGACACCAGTCCTGGACCCGACACCATCACGTACGGTATGATCCGGCATCTTGGCCAGGATAACCTGGTCAAGTTGTTGTTGTTGTTGTTGTAGTTCCCCAGACTGTCTGGCCGAGCAGTCCCGAGTCTGGTTGACCGAAGCCGTGCAGATGCTCAGACCCCCAAATGGGAGTCAGGGTGATAGTGAGATCTGTTTCTTTGAAGGCAGCAGACGAGGGGACTGCTGGCTCACGGGCATGTATCCCTGGGCCAACATTCCCACCGTCTGTAGTCTTCCTTGTTGTGCCACCCAATCAGGCGATCTCGTCGGCTACCCAGAAGGAATGAGAAATAGTAAGGAGACAGACAGAACAGGCCAGGGTGTGGTAGAGGATGCCAGATTCCTCATTTCTGGATAGAACCAGCCCTCACCAGTGTGTTGCTGAGTAGTGTCCAACAATTCCACTGACCCAGGAATTAAACCCGGGGTCTCTCGCATGCCAGGCGAGTGTGCTAACCGCTATACCATCAGCACCCCCGCCTGGTCAAGTTGTTAGCAGTGTTTAATGAGATTTGGGTGTCTAACACCTTCCCAAACTCATGGCACTTTGCGTGGGTCATACCAATACCTAAACAGTCTGGTCGTCTTGTGAATCCCAGTTCATTTTGACCTATTGCGTTGACTTCTTGCCTCTGTAAAGTCATTGAAAGAATGATAAATAATAGGCTACTTTTTGTTTTAGAAGCGAAGGGTTTATTGAGTGATCGACAATGTGGCTTCCGGAAACACCGGAGCACAGTTGATCACTTGATGAACCTGGAACATTGCATTTCAAAGGCATTTGCCTATAAAGAATTCATGGTAGGGGTGTTCTTGGACATCCATAAAGCCTATGACATGACATGGCGACACGGTATTCTGATGAAGCTTCACGGTTATGGTTTAAGAGGTAATTTGCCCATTTTCATTAACAACTTTTTGCGTGACAGAACCTTTTCTGTCACCCTTCCCTGTAATGTAACATCGGACATTTTTGTCCAAGAGAACGGGGTGCCACAGGGAAGCGTGCTTAGTCCTACACTTTTTAACATCATAATCAATGATTTATTGGTATAGTGGAACCAGCACAGCTGGAATTGCTATAGAATACAAAAGCAGCTTCCACACTAGCTAGGGGAATAGCTGTGGTGGAAGTGTTCTAACAGTTATAATAAAAATATTATATACCATAGACTATTCTGTTATAGACCAGAATTGTTACCCATCTAATGTCTTTATAGTCAGACTCGAGGGGTCGGGTACAGGAGAGGGGTGCCCCCTGGCCCCCCCCACCCCCTTTTTATTAAAGTCCTCTAAATGTAGAGTACCTCAAATTAACGTAACGTTAGATGGCCAACCGGTACCATTTCATAATTCTGTAAAATGTTTAGGAATTCATTTTGACCAAAGATTAAATTTTACACATCATGTTAATAATTTGCTTGTTCGTTGTGAAAAACCTTTAAATGTCCTTAAATACCTATCAGGTACCACATGGGGAGCCGACAGGAAATCTTTATTAATGGTGTATAAGACCCTTATTCGTACAAAGCTAGACTATGGCTCACAGGTGTATGGGTCGGCTTCAGATACAACACTAGGGAGATTGGATGTGTACCAGAATAAATGTTTACGTGTGTGTTTGGGAGCTCTGAAGTGTACACGTGTAGCTAGAATGGAGGTGGAGGCGAACATACCTCCTCTCCGACTTCGACGAGATCAACTCGCACTCAACACCGCCATGTCCACCATCAGGAAGTCGGAGATCGGAAACGTGGCCAGTGCCTCCCTTCAACAACATCACTATCTCCACCATGGAAGACGGAGGCCACTGGCTGTACGCCTCCACCAGCTGGCAGAACAGCTTAATGTAGACCTCGGGGACTGCGACAAGTTTATCATCAGTGAGATACCACCGTGGGAGACACCCAACTTCGGCGTCAACACATCGTGGTTGCCATCATCGAAAGAAAAGGCGCCGGAGTTGGAGATACACCACCTGTTTGGTGGTATCATCCGCAGTCACCTGGGGTCTCACCAAGTGTACACTGACGGCTCCAAGTCGGATGAATGCGTGGGTGCGAGTGTATGGTCGAGTGAATGTGATATTAGGTACAGATTGCTGATACATACATCTGTGTTTACAGCTGAACTTTTTGCTATAGACAAAGCCATAGACTATGCACTAAATTCTCGTCATAATTCAATAGTAATTTTCTCAGACTCCAAGTCAGCCCTTCAGGCAATAAACTCATGTCAAACTATTTCCAATGAAATCCAGGGTCGCATCATTAATAAGTTGCACTTATGCAACAAGTCCTTCACTCTGATCTGGGTGCCCGGGCATTGTCGTATCCATGGTAATGAACGGGCAGACTTACTTGCAAAATCGGCTGTAGAGCTCGAGGTTACCTGGGACGTCCCTCGTGATCTACAATCATGCCTATCCCTCGAAAAGAAATCAATTAATCTTCTGTGGCAAAGTCAGTGGACCGGACTTAATATCAACACTATCAAGCCTCAACTGGATGATTGGGCCACTGCCAACCGGCCCAACAGACAGGAAGAAAGAATACTGGCAAGACTGAGAATAAACTGCACCAGGATAACTCATTTAGAACCATATATAGACAAACGTTTTCCACCGCATTGTAACACCTGCAATGCGATGTTATCTATCAGTCATATCATCCTGCATTGTCGGCGATTTGTGGGGGAACGTGCTTCCCTCATAAGTTACTGTGATGCAGTAAAAGTCCCCTTCACACTCTCAGCTCTCTTAGGTGATGGGGATGGTGGTGTGACTGATAGATTGATGACTTTTTTGAAGGAGACCGAACTGATCAGAGTGATGTGACTGTTTATTACTATTGTTGTTTCCATTTTATATAATTATATTTTGTGCATTTATTGATATTATATGTGTTGTATATATTGTATAATTATGATGTATTAGCTAGGTTTAGCGATTGTCTAAGATAGGTTTAGCGATTTGTCTGTATAGGTTTAGCGATTGGCTGGAATAGGTATTAGTCTAGTTAGCTATTGGTTGAGTAGGTAGCCTACATAGATTAGTTTATTAGCTAGGATGTTAAATTAAGAAATATTATATTTATATGAAGGTACAAAACAGGAAAATTAGTATATAAGTTTAATTTTAAGTTTAAATGTAATAATAATAATAATAATAATAATAATAATAATAATAATAATAATAATAAATGCATAAAATAATATGCAAAAAGTTAAAATAAAAAAAAATAAAAAAAAATAAAAAAATAAAAAATAGAATAAAATAAAATAAACAAAAGGCCTTAATGACCAACACCAAGGTCGATAGGCCATTAAAAAAAAAAAAAAAAAAAAAAAAAAAAAAAAAAAAAAAAAAAAAAAAAAAAATTGTAGTGAATGTAGGACATATTTTCATCACTCCTCTTTTCCTGTAATTACCATATATGTATGTAAAAATGACAGTGACATTATATTTCATATTGTGTTGAAAACTGTGATTCTGACATGCTATATAACGAAATTAGAGTGTGAAAATATACTTATATATGTAAATAGAGTGTAAAAGTGAAATTTAAGTTGATCTCATTCTGAGCTGGCTACCCATCCTACAGATGTCACTTTAGTGTTGACAAGTAAACACAACAAAAAAAAATATTGTTAAAGAGGGGTTCGACGACAGGTTTCATGCGAACAATCCGGCTGTCTCGGTATGGTTGGTAAACGTGGCTGTAGGCGAGTTGCCAAATAGGAAGAGTTATAGAAATATTCATGGGATAATTGATTGATTGAAGAGAATGTGCAAAACGCTCAAAGGGACCCTGACCATGGAAGCAAAAGTCCTTCCATGGGAAATCTTGAAAGTACTGCCTCAGATCATCCCTAGTTAGTGGCACTGTAGTGCCACAGATGCTGCTTCCTGGGAGGGTCCAAAGATCTTACCGGAGCAATAGGACAGGATACTGAAATAAGATTGTGATCGGAGGAGCCCAATGCAGAGAAAAGTTCAACAGTATAAGCAGAAAGACGAGAGGTTAGGAATATGTCAAGGATATTGGACCGATCTCCAAGGCGGTCTGGAATACGGGTAGGATGCTGAATAACAGAATAAGCTGCTCTCAGTCATTGAGGATAATAAAGATGAAGGCTTGGTCACCAGGTGGATCAGTGAAGGGAGATGAGAGCCAAAGGCGGTGGTGAACATCGAATGATTCTAAAACGGAGATTTCTGAGAAACTAGAATGAGAGAGAATATGTTCCACTTTTAAGGTAAAATAGTCAAAGAATTTTGGATAGTCAGTAAAGTTAGGGGAGAGATATACAATTTGAGAGTAGCAAGTGAGCTGAAGCCAAAGGGTTGAGAATAATTCAGAAGAGTCATGTTAGGGAACACGAGAACAAATGAGGCCATTGCGTACGTTAACACAACATCCGCCTTTGGCTCCGAACTGAGGATAGTGAAAGTAGAGAGGTATTATGTACTAAATGTATTATATTACTACGTTGAAAGGATTTTAATTTTCAGTAAGTTTCGTGATTCTTTTTATTTTGTCGTTACTTTTCCAATAAATATCCAGTATATATATATATATATATATATATATATATATATATATATATATATATATATATATATATATTTTTATACTCCTAAGTTTCTGTTGAAGGATTAATGAGAGGATCCTGGTTTCTGCTCAGTGAGTTAAAACTGATTGAACTGCACACATATATCTTTAAAAGAAGGATAAAATGAGTGGAGAGTTATATCACACTGAACGTCCTTATCTGGCTAGATATATGTTTCCTCGTAGCTGCAACTTGGGGGAATCGGCTGGAGAACGGCAGCTATGATGGGATGCTGGGGGTGGTGCAGCGAAAGGAGAGTCATATGGTCATCAACAACTATGCAATTACATACCAAAGAGTTAAAGACTTTGACTGCAGTGTCTCCTACTTTCTGGAAGGGTGAGTACTTGTCATTGGTGAAAGGAACAGGCAGGACATCATAATACAAGCATCATGTCATTTGTACCATATTTAAGCAATACAAGTGTTGTAGTAGATAGATATCACGTTGAATTACCGTATTTTATGCATGTCTTAGAAACCTACTTGTCAGAATTGGTGTTCATAACAATAATTAAACGGCAAAGTCCACAAATGATATTGTGAAATTATCCAGAGTACAAGTATGCGTCATTAAGTTCAGCTGTTGTGAAGCAGGTACGGCATGATTCTGAAGGACCCTCCACCACTACCCCACTGGCAGAGCATCTTCTATCCCTTCACTGGCATTGTATGGGCGGCTGTTGGCGGTATTGTCATTCTCGTTACACTTGCATACTACTTCGTCAATATAAGAGGACTTCGTCTGTCTATGATTTTGAGCTTCTTGGATGTACTTAAGGTGTGGCTGAGAAAGCGTTTGTTCATTGCTTTTATAAATTAGAAAGATATGAGAAGCAACAAGCTATAATTTTTTTCAAATTCCATCTTCACAAAAAAGAGTTAAAATCTTGCCTGCAAACGTTGCAAGACTGTTTATTCCTTATGTTGCTGCAGAGCTTGTTGAGTCAGAGTGTGAGTCAGGAGCCCCTGGTGTGGGTGTCACGGGGACTGCTGGGACTGTGGCTGCTGGCCACCTGGGTGCTGAGGGTCTCCTACACCTCCAACCTGATGGCCTTCCTCACAGTGCCAGCCCTTCAGGCACCTCTCGATACATTGGAACAACTCGCAGAATCTGATCTGAGGTAACCTAATGAAGATGGTATCTATGAAACTAGCAGATGAGATTTTCCGTTCTTTAACTTTGAATTACAATGTTTTTTGTCTGGGTAGGTTGTGTATGCTGGATTACGGAGACTTTGTTCCTGAGGCGTTGGCAACGTCCACTAATCCTATCCTGGCCAGGCTTGGCGCTAAGCTAGACTTGGTACCAATCATCGCCACATTGCCCCACGAGGGAATGGAGGGCTGTGTAGAGCTGGTTATGGCTGGAACACATGCACATTTGGAGGCATATTCGTATGTACGTTCTTTGTTCCATGACCTAGGACACAGTGGTAAGGTTTACCCACTTAAAGAACAACTCTACCCTGGTAATCAGGCTTTCTATTTCACCAAACATACACCCTGGAAATACAAGTTTGATATTGGAATGCAACGATTGGTGGATTCAGGACTGATCTGGCATTGGTACTCTGACATTATGCAGGAGGCTAGCCATTCCAACAAGGACAAGGTTTGTACTGACACATAAAGAAGAGTATGATATTCTTTTATTAATTGACACACAACCAATGACTCTTCAACCTATGGGAGCTAATAACTTATAATAATACCATCACTTCTTAAAATGTATAATACAATAATAGTTCACAAAGTTCGTCATTCATAATATCCCTGAATTCGTAAACTGTACATGTTAATACATGAGTCTCAATAATTCCATTGTAATGGTAATACTTGTCTCTGTTTTTCCACTGACACAGTCGAGGCTGCCTGTGCTGTCCCTGTCCCACCTCCAGGGGTCCTTCCTCCTGCTGGCGGTGGGGGGCTGGCTGGCCACTATCGCCCTCCTGGGTGAACGCCTCCTCCAGCCCAACACCACCTCACCATAGCTGCCCACCATCCTCTACTGGATACCATCTCATATAGCTGCCCACCATCCCACCATACCCACACACCATCCTCTGCTGGACACCATCTCACCATAACCACACACCATCCTCTGCTGGACATCTTTCTTCTCTGACACCACTTTAAATGGGACAAGGCCGATACATTAGTTCCCAGTTGGCTTTCTTGGTTCACTTGCAGTATTTGTTCTTGTTTCATCATAACTATCAAAAAGTAGTTTGTATCATAATTTTGAAATTATATTGTAAAGACTTATTCGTTGCCAAATTTTCAATGTGGCATTATTGATAATTTTTGAAAATGACCAACTGTAAGACGAAGAATATGAGAAAAGGTCGATTTATTGAGAGGCAACACCTTACAGCCCTCACAACACCTTACACACACACAGCCCGGTGGTGTAGTGGTTAGCGTACTCGGGCTCACATCCGAGAGGGCCTGGATTCGAAACCCCAGTCGGGTGGAGACAATTTGGGATTGTTTCCTTAAATGTGTAACCCCTGTTCACCTAGCAGAGAATAGGTACTGGACCTAAGTCGAGGAGTTGTGACTTCGCTATCCCGGTGTGTGGAAAAAGGTTCCAGCCTTACCCAAAGATCGGTCACTACGAGCTCTGAGCTCATCCCGGGAGGGTAACAGTTGGTAAGCACGTGTCCAGGACGTGATCAAGACCAGGTGAAACAAAACAAATACACACACACACATATCATGGACAAAACAACAAAAATTACACGATGAACACAAGAACTACATCAACCTTTACAATCTACACTAACGTTGATGGTCTGCACTGACAACATACATAATCATAATAATAATATTACTTCTTGTGATAATATTGAACATTCTTACCATCCCACGTATCCTTGTGACAATACCAACATAACTTTTTTCACATATCCTTTGTTCAAATGTGATACTTCAGATTGGTTCGATAGTAACCTTTTTCCCTTGAAAATATCGATTAATGTATTTAGTTGTGTTCTCAAAATGTAAGCATGCGTGTGTGTGCATGGTTGGGTGTTTATAAAGAAGAGAGAGAGGCAATGTTAGGCAGTGGTGGCAGCCAGGCTCGTGAGTGCAGGTAAGGGATACTGTAGTTATAAGTGTTAAAGTCTCACTAATCTAAGTCTCACTAATATGTCAAAGTCTCACTAATCAGATAATCTTTTATACTGTAGACGACTGTCTGTGGTTAGGTCAACAGTTCACATTTAATAGGTGAAACCTTTGCCTCACAAACATCAGAGTGAAAGACTTTGTGACATAGAGCTCTTCACCTATGTTGGATTTACGAAAGGCACACAAACATTATTCACTTATTATTATTTTTAAAAATATAAAGCAATGGTTTTGCTAAAGTATTGGGGAAATTTTCCTGTAATTATAAACATTCCAATTTTCAACCATTGAGAATAGTTTGTGTGGTAAGTAGTAATGATTGCGATAATGATTTATTAACAATAAGTTAGGTTATTCTCCAATGATTAACTCCCACTGATATTATTGCATCTTGGATGAATTTTCTAAATATTTATTTTCCTATAACAAAATTAGATTCCGTTATTTGGGATTGATTAGAAGGGATAATGACTCATGTTAACTATACAACAACAACAACAACAGATCCTTCTTCCTCTTCTGTTCCTACTTTACAAGCATTATGTTTTGTTTGTTTTCAAGTATGGTGCGATGACTAATGAGTAGAGAAAATATCAGTACAGTCACAAGTACTTCCCTCACACCATTAACACCAGGAATGGGTTATAAGTAGACAAACTTAATAATCACCACCACCACCACCATATCATATTCTCAACACAACACAACACAACACAAACATGAATATTCGATAACACACATACAATAAAAGACATCCAACACACACATTACACTAGTGATTCAGTGTGTCTTCTTCCCATTTATCACATATATTCTTACATAAACAGTTGCGTGGTTATTGGTCTGCCTGAATAAGGACATGGACTGTCATCGTAAACGGATTACACAAACATTAAAATCCCAACGTCAGCTCATCATCAGAATGTGGCTGGCAGGATCATCTGCTCGTGTAATCTCTCGTGCAACTGGCATCAGCATTAGTACTGTTCACCGCTGGGTCCGTCGGTGGAGAGAGGAAGGTACAATTGAGACGAGACCGTGCAGTTACCATAAAAAGTGGATTGCAGCAGTTCCCTACATTTACACACGGTGGACCCCAAGTGCTTACATGATTCACAGTCAGCTATTCTCATTACCTCTTCCTTCATAAAATACATGACTGATTTTTATAACGCTATTAAATCTGCAAGTACAAATGGTCTTTCTAGTTAATAACAGATATGTTCGTACACTAAGATAGCAGCATTATTATTTTATGGATAATTTTTTTTCACAATATAATTATGGTGGGCATGAAACATTGATGAAAGTATGGCTCGTATTAAACTTTGAACATTATCAAATCTTGTGTCATTACTTTTCTATAATATCATACAAGTCATACAATGAAGAGTTTTACTTTTAAGCTTTCACACGAGAGAAAGATATTTTCCACTACCGTACTTTATAACCAAAGAGCATTGAGTTACGGGGCTATAGTTTTGTTACAGATATTCAACTCAAACTGTTACTTGTGTGCCCAGAATAAAATGAGTTGATGTTTATATATAGTACTATCACTTCTTATATATAACTTGTTGAAATAATACATTATATACAATTATAATGTATTGGAAATTAGCCTTCGATAATAAATAAAGAAGTAATACTGAAACTGTATTTCACTAATTCATATTGTCTTAGCATCCTTCCTCTTAACACCATATTTTTTGGAATTCTGAAATTCCGCGAACGAATCAAAATAAAGTCACGAAAACTAGTGAAATTTCAGTAGACTGGCAATAGTTTTTTTTTTTTTTTATGTTGGTGGAACTTATCATCTCGCTGTGCTTCAAATATTATTAATTTTCGAAATACATAAACTTGATAATGTAAAAACATTATCAAATTTTCTTAAGTTATTTTTTACGTTTATATAATTTCGGTATGATCGCCCGTCGCCTGCTAAAATAAAGACTTGGGATGGGAGGGTAGGGCAGTGTTACCGGGTGCAGGAAAGTTGTCTGTTTTAGGGAATTTTAATGTCCACACAGGGAAATTATATAAAGATTGTTCAAGAGTAAACAGGGAAATTTCTACCAGACGAAAATAATTGCAAAAAGACCGTCAATGTTCAAGATTAATCCGGGAATAATAGAGGCAAAATGTTAGGGAAATTTCGTCCATCAGACTTGGTATAACTGGGACAGGGAGAGGGAGTACAGTATTGCCATACTCAAGTAACTGCATCTTACAGTACATATTTTGTTATCAACAATACATAAGATTTTGCCCGTTTATTTTTCACTCATATGTGTATATGAATATATATATATTTTTGTCCTAGAACTACTAAAACTAAGTAATGACTGATTTATTCAATATACAATAAATAATAGATGAAATTCCTTTGCCACAAACGTCCCCACACCGCCAAGTTATTTTTCCACTTATATCACCTTGTCACTCAGAAACAAGAGAGAGATAGTGATAACCACAGCAGACATTATAATAATAATAATTGTAAAGGCTGGATTTTCCTTTCCGCTTATTAATATTACTTATTTCCTTTACTCTGGGAGGAAAACAAAAACCCACTGCCCTTAACAAAACAAAAACCACCAGTGTATGCTACTCTATCCTATCGCTGATCAACCCGGTCTGGAAAATCAAACAAGAAACTGATGAGGAACAGGACTTGCCTTGCGAATACCAAAAATAAATCATACAAAGGACAAGTCCAGCTCCTCTTCAGTACTGGGTAAATGCTGCCACCACCAGACCAAAGTCGATCAGAGGAACCAAGTGAACACTGGAGGGGTAGCGTAACGTTACTTTAAGAAGGCTCGTGAGTAAGCAACCCAGATTACAATTTTAACGGGGGTACGATCAGCGACTTGAATTGAGGATTAATATCTATATAGGATCACAGTCTATTTGTTTTATCGGTGACGGGAATACTCAACTAATTATAAACCTGTTTATTTATAATATTTCACACGAAGATATTTATATAATAATAATACAAGAATATTCCCCCCCCCCCCCTCCCTTATTAATAGTTCCTACTCCCCGTTCTGTCAACTAGGACAGGAAGAATTCCGTGTCTCGCCAGTTGACAGAGCTAAACACACACATTAAAAAAAGAAGAAAAAAAAAAGAAGCAATTATTACAATGAAGTGTCCCCACTCCCACAATATCCCAAATAATTCCTAATAATAAATTTTTAAATATGAGGCCGAAATAAAGCTAATACAATAAAAAATATCACATCCTAATCTCAATATTATAATGATGAACTTTTGAAATTGCCAGCAATGTTTCATTAATCTTTAGGTGCCACGTGGGTCACTCTATACCAAGAGTTTGTTTGCTAATAATGGCTGTCACACCAGCAGACGAGAATAGAATGAGATTGAGCTACAACTATACATTAGTTACTATGTCCTTACGTGAACACAATCAATCACTGGACTAACTAATTCACCATATATCCGATAAGAGACACCAGAGCCTTAGCTCGTTCCTACCTGTCACACCAGCAGACGAGAATAGAATGAAGAAGAGATAAGTCGAAGTACCGCCTTCGCCTTCTCTCCTCCTCTCCACCCTCCCCTTCAAGCAAAGTAGTGACCAACGTATTTCATTTTCTGGCATTTTCATCAGTTCCACCCTTACTGGTGTATATTCAGTTACATACCATGATTTACACATATTCCTGTGCTCAAATGCATTGCCATCTTCCTTGGTTAAAGTATTATATTACTGTAGTATACATATACAAGGCATGTATTGTTCCGCCAGCAAGAAAATGTACCGTCCTAGCTAAACCCTATAACACATCTTACTAAAATAATTTTTCTAAGTAAGTTACAGTTAAAATGCAGGTACCATCATAGGAACGTTAGGTTCGTAATTATACATTATAATTATATATGCAGGTTATTCTCTGTATCCAATTAATATTTTTCATTCACTTTTTAATCAACACGTATTTTCCTATCACTATTAATCTACCTAGGTTTCAATTATTCCTCCATTTCACTTATTTACCTAACTATAATCACTATTTCTATTGTTCATCTATAACCTCTAACTATAAACATTATTTGTACAGTTCATCATATGTAACATTTTCGGAAGAAGCCCACCACCGAGAGTATCATCGTCATTGATAATCTCGGCCTGGCTACTCTGTACAATCTTATACTAAAAGCCTACCCTAATACCCGTAAATACTCTAAATAATAATATATATAAAAATAGGGGTGTTACATAATAATAATAATAAATTTATGTAATTAGAGAAAACCGTAGGGCAATGAAGGCATAAGTAGGGTAATTTCAGTGTCTGTGTAGGGTGAAGAAGACTCAAGGGGTTGGCAACACTGGTACAGTAGCTAACATGATCACATCAGACACATCTTCACCTCACTAATGTAGTCAGTATTGCAGTAATTCAAGTTATAGGTCTCGCAGAGGGCCGCTCAAGGGCAGCATAATATGCGGGGGTTGTGCGGGGGATTTAAGGGAGGATTAGGAAGGGGGTTAGGATAAGGGTGAATTGGGTCAGGGACGGCGGGTTGAGGATTAGGAATAATTACGTGTAGTGTAAATAAACCATTAAGTATAATTATTTCACATTAGGTTAATTATATTGCCTTTAACCTAATTAGCGATGATAGGCTGACCTTGATAGCTGTAATGAGGACTGGGGAGTCTTGGATGAGTCAGGATGACTATTATAGTATTGTAAGCAACAGCAGTCAGGGTATAGTACAGCAACCATCACCATGATGGCATGGTCAAGTGGGTGTGTTGTAGAGTATCGCTGTAATGCATCTTTCATTTTTCTTCTTTAATTACATATATATAATAGTTTCCTCCCATGTGACATGCATGACAAATCACACCGTATCCAATAATGTATAACATATTCTGTTTGTATGAAACCTATAGTCGCAAATAAAAGAAATATAATAATTATATATAAACCTCTACTCCCTTCCTTGTGACTGGTGCTCGGCCGCGCTCCCTCCCTCCACCCTGTGAAATGCTGTTAGACTTCTGTCATCTGTATCGGCAATATATTCTTATTTTTTAGTTAAATGAATACCCAATTGCTGTCTATTTGTACGGAACAGCATTATAATTTTGTTATTCACATGAATGTTGTGTAAGTTACTTAGTATGGTAAAGTATTATTATAAAATTAAACGATAAACAATAAATTTTTCAAAAGACGGGGATAGGGGGTGGAGGGGGAGGTTAGGGGGCCTGAAAATTAGCTGGCCAGAGTAGGTTTGTTCTGGTAGTTTGTCCCGCTTGTGAGCATTCCATTTCATTTCGTCTAGCCACATAACTTCGTCCATATATATCCACAGGTACCCACACGTGAAAACGAAATATCCACATAGGTCGGATGGGAAAGGTACCAATTCGAATTAACTAAGTACTATTGGCCACAAGAAATCATATACACACTGTTGTTTTCGAGGGTTTCTAACAGGGGGAAGGTGGTGGCAGAGTGGATACAGCGACGGACTGCGAAAGTTATGGACCCAGGTTTGAGTCCATGAGACACGTCTGGGGTTTATCCGAGGTGATCTGATGAGTCCAGCTGTTCGTCAAGTATCCTGTCTGCGCCAACACGTCAAGAAAATACCCCCTACATCGTCACCAACTCATAACAAAGAAGATGCCCGACCATATTCCAAGATGCTATGAGTGACGGGGTAGCTGCCCTCTCCTGATAGTGACGTGTATAAATAAGGTGTCGTCATCTAGTGGGACAGAAGAGAAGCTACCAACATCACCATGAAGCTCCACTGTCTCATCTAGTGCGACACCCAATAATCTCGGGGCCTCGCAAGAATCACGGGCTAATGACAGCTTACAGTCCCGAGGTTGAGGTATATAAAAAAAAAAGAGTAAATATAAAACTACCTAGCTGCAATACAACATTATCATTAGGTTTGTTGTTTGGCCATTACCGAGTTACTTGGTAAACCATTCATTACACTACTTCCAGAATAATGACCTCTCTATCCATATAGCCTGTGTAAGAATACCTGTGTACCAGTTCTGAAGGCTTGAACTCTGGCAGAATCTGGCACCTTACTTGTGTGTAATTCTTGGAGTTGATGTAGGAGGTAACGTGGCAGGCCTAGGTGTTTCAAAGTGGTAGATTGATACTTCACAATTAAATAGACTTAATTTATTATATATATATATCTAGGGAATAATAATGGTGTGCCTTTCTTGTATTGTCTCTCTCTGTGGAGAGCAAAGTCTCTAGCCCTTGGAGTCTCAGTAGGTTGTCCTACCTACTAGTCTCCTCTGGTTATATTCACTTCCACTCAAAGTTGACAGAAATGTCTAGATTCAGTGTTGCCTTCTGAGTGGTCAGTTTAACTCTTCTCTCCCTTCCTTATTCGTTTATTCTCTCTTTCTCTGTGAGAAAGGAAAAAAGGAAGGCTCAATGGGTGGTATCCCCTTACCACCCCTGTAAGGAGAGAGTTTGGTCAGGTCAAGTCTGCAGCTGGCCTGTACGGGTGTGTGTATGTAATCTGATATCCTGGTCAGGTCAGTGTGGCTAACAGTACAGGAAATGCAGCTCCAAGTCTAACACTATTAATGTTATGTTTCATAATTGACGAATATTTAATTCCATCACATACATGTATTTTTTAATAGTAACAGAATAGACAGACTCTCCTCTCCTACTTAACCCCGGCAGGATTCCCAGTGAGAGTGAGAGAAGATGTTGGTGTACCAGTCAGTTTTGTTGCTGAGTGTGGTGCGAGTAGTCATGTGTAGGGCAGATGTCTCCCTCTGGCCCAGACCCTCACCCTCGTGGACTCCAGTGGCGGGAAGGGTGCTGAGGGAGGCGCTAATGGGGCCTCTCAGTGGACACCAGGTCATGCTGATGGTGGACGATGGTGTGCAGCGCTCCCTTAGCCTGGACCTCTTGCTGACCGGGCTGACCTCACCCACCGTCCTCCTCCACACCACTATGCTCAGCACTGACAAAGGTTTCACAACACAACAGGCCAGTTTAACCCAGAGTAAGAAAGTGACATTGGTGATATGATCATGACCTTTTGTTAACTTCCTTTTCTGAATCTAATGTAGACATCCGAGATTGTAGGTCGTTCTGATGATATTTGTCCTGTTTGTCAAAGAGGGAAAGTTTTCGGGTAAAACTATGAAGTGGATCTTCTGCAGAGTAATATTTTCGGAATATATGAATATACTAATGCATACATACAGGGTGTTCCCAAACCTAAGCCCCCCTCCCCCTGCTTATTGACTTGTTTTGACTCCCACACTGCACATCATGGGATAAAATCACCACATCAACAAGGAGGCATCAATATATTATAAGTGTTGTTGTGGTGTGTCAACAGATGTATTGCTGGTGGTGGTCGGGACGGGGTCTCCATGGTTACTCTGGTCTCCTCCAGGCTGGTTGTCACCCCGGGCAGTGTTGGTGTTGGTAGCAGCTCAAACATGCAGTGCTCGGAAACACTTCCAGTCACCTCTCCTTCAGAACACGCCATCTGTGGCCCTCCTCTGCCTGAACCATAAGCCTCAGACACCAGAGTATTCCACCTACAGTGTTATGACCCATTTCCCGTTGAGTGCCAATCCTGAACCACTGTCACTTGGCACCTGGCACCCTAATACATTCATGACCCTTGAGGACATTTTTCCTGACCAGTTTCAAGACTTTGGTGGCACAGCTCTCCGTGCAACAGTGAGCATATTTGACAAGCCAGCAGTGTTCCAGAGAGATGACGGGGAGTTGGATGGCTTCAGTACAAGGATCCTGGCTGCCATGGCATCTTGGCTCAACTTTACCTACTCCTACAATATTGTTTCATGTAGGTTGATCTTGGGCAATTATATTTTATAAAGAAAATATGTTGAACAAATCACCATATTCTCTAAGTCGCCTATATTTTAGATTTTATATATTTCATTTTAGCGAAAGGATACTTAAAAAGTAATTGAATAATTACCACTTCCTTTGCTTTCCCATATTGTACTAGGAAAGTGTATATTGATATTATAATTTATATGTTTGACACATACTTGTTCTTGGGTGTCTGTCGACTACTCACTGCATTAGGGTATGTAATGTTGGATTTTGAAGGCATGTGTAGATAAATCTTGGTAGATACTTACAAATAATATATTGTGTAAAGAGTACAATACACTCGTACACTCTGAGGATGTATGCATTTCCGGCTAGCTAGGTAGGTTCGACTCAAATGATTGGTGTCTGGGCTAGAAGCGGCTTGTGGCCTGATATCGCGTGACATCATTTTATGTGGGTTGCCACACCGCTGTGTAAATCTACTCATATGCCACTAGGGTAGGCATACAACTCTAATCCCCGTGTTCGTGTAGATATGAAAAGTGCTGTTGGCAAATGAGAATATCCCTGACACTAGCTATACAATAACCTGCAATGGGATTTCAAATTGTTGAATTATTCTTTATTATATAGGTATTACGCCCAGAATGCTTTATGGTATTGTGTTCAGAAAATTTTCATTTTCAGTAAGTTTTCTGATCCTTGTTATTATTTCATTATTTCTCCAATAAATATCCAGTATTTTAATTTATTTTTCCTTTAGATGCTCCTAAGTTTCTGTTTAAGGGTGAATGAAAGGTTTCTGCCAATGAGTTACAAGGAGGGTACCTGTGGGTTTAGTTGCGCAAGTAGGCGACCGTCCTCGAATGTGTCATGTGAAACCATCAAGGAACACTCGCACAACGGCTTAAACACCTAGACGGTGATTTAAGACTTTGTCTAATCTGGACTTGAACTGATCCACAGAGTTGCCGTTGACTACATCAGCAGGAAGCGCATTCCAAGTACCGCAGATGCTGTATGTAAAGAATTAACCACACAGATCACGGTTGTATCGCTTCAGTTCAAGTTTGTAGCCATGATTTCTTGTTGTGCCCTCACTGAGTTGGAAAATGTCCCTGTAGTCTACATTGTCAAAGCCTCGTAGTATTTTAAACACTTTGATAAGCTGACCACACAGTCTCCGGGTTTCCAAAGAAAACAGGTAGAGTTCTACCAACCGATCTTCATAGCTCTTGTGTCTGAGAGAGGGTATAAGTTTGGTTGCCCTGGCTTGCACTCATTCCAATTTCGCGATGTCCTTTCGGTAAGAAGGACTCCAAAACTGGACTGCATCCTCCAAGTGCGGTCGGACAAGGGAATTGTACAGACAAAGTACTATCTCCTTGTTCCGGTATCCAAACTGTCGCTTTATGTACCCTAACATCCTTTGGGCTTTCTTCTCTGCCTCAATACACTGCTTTGAGAACTTGAGGTCGCTGGTGATAGTTACACCCAAGTCTTTCTCAGTATCAGTGCTTACGAGAGCATTGCCCTTAAGGTTATACTCTGTTCGGGGGTTTCTGTGGCCTATATGCATAACTTTGCATTTGTTCACGTTAAATGGCATTTGCCACGTGTCAGACCACTCCCCGATCTTCCTAAGATCTTCTTGTAAGCGGGTAGTATTTCCTTCTTTCGCGACATTCATAACCAAGCTTAGTATCATCAGCGAATTTGGAAATCTTGGCAACCATGTCACCATTCATGTCATTAACATAGATGATAAACAGTAGTGGTCCCAGAACAGAACCTTGGGGAACACCGCTAGTAACGGGCACTCACTCTAAAGCCTGTCCATTCACTACCACCCGCTGCCGTCTGTCACTTAGCCAGTTCTCTATCCAGTTTGCCACATTTCCGTCTATGCCCAGTGCACGCACTTTCCGAAGGAGGCGGCGGTGGGGTACCTTATCAAAGGCTTTCTGAAAGTCTAAGTAGACAACATCGACCGCTTTATCCCGATCATGCTCACTGAAAACAAAATGGAAGAATTCCACAAGATATGTGAGGCATGACCGGTGCTGCCGCAACCCATGCTGGGAACCCCTCAGTAGCAAATTTGATTCTAAGTGTGCCGTTATTTTGTCCACCATGATGCTCTCCATGAGTTTACAGACTATCGAGGTTAAACTGATAGGTCTGTAGTTTGACGGTTGGCTAGCATCTCCCTTCTTGAAGATAGGAGTCACCTCTGCCTCACGCCAGTCTCTAGGAACGCATCCAGTCTGGATTACCCTGTTGAAGACCATGCACAGGTGCCGTGATACTTCACCATGCACTTCTTTCAACACTCTAGGTAAGAACCCATCCGGACCGGGGGACTTGTTTGCCTTTAATTCGATTAATTTTCTTTCGATTTCTTCTTGGGTGAAGACCATTGACTCCAACTTCTCACTGAAGGAGTCCAAAGGTTCAGGAATGGGACCACTCTCCTCAGAGAACACTGAAGAGAAGTACTCATTTAAGAGGTTAGCATTTTCTGCATCAGAGTGCATCAATGCTCCATCCTCATTCACCAAAGGATCAATCCTGCGTCGGATTGGTTTACGGCCATTCACATAACTGAAAAACTCCTTGGGGTTCCCTTTGCAGAGTCTAGCCACACGGATCTCCTCAGCATGCTTAGCCGCCCTTATTTTGGACTTCACATTTCGATTCAGTCTTCTATGACCGTCAAAGTCCCCAGATGTCTTCGCTCGACGATACGCAGTTTACCTCTCCCTTAGTAGGTTATGGATTTCCCGATTAAACCACTTCGGTTGAATGAACTTCTGACCTGTTCCCTTCAGAGGAATAAAGGCCAACTGAAGCTCCATGAAGGAAGACAAGAATGACCTCCACAGATCATCAGCCCTTTCTCCCTCCTCTAGTTCCATTTCAGCAACGCCTTCACGAAGACCTGCAAAGTTCGCTCTCCCCATGTCTAATTTTCTATGCACTGGGGTCACGGTCTCCATATTAGGGACCTTAACTGAAAATCTTATAAGCTTGTGGTCGCTTCCGCCTATTTCTTCGTTTACAGAGAGGTCTTGAATGATGTCATCCTCGGAGGTGAGGACCAAGTCGAGTATGTTAGCACCTCTTGTTGGCTCCCTTACCCATTGAGTGAGGAATTCATCATTTACAAACTCCAAGAGTGGTGTGTTCTCGGCAGAGGGCTCTCTGGTAACCTGGTTTCCCAGTCAACATGTGTGTTGAAGTCCCCCATAAGGATGCATACCCTAGTTCACCCAGCAGCTGGTATAGGTCCCTGTCCATCTCATTGAGTTGTCCAGGGGATCTATAATGGAGCAGGGTTCTGTATTTTGCAGTGCCTATTTCTAGGTCACCTCCAAGGAGCTCGTGGTTCAATGTGATGTTGCAGGTCATCGATTTGATAGAGTTCTTTACATACAACAGCACACCACCACCCCCTCTGTCCTCTCTATCTTTGGGGAAGAGTTGGTAGCCTGGAATCACGAATTCCCCTTCAAGATCTCTGTCTGAGGTTCTCAACCATGACTCCGTTATGGCCACCATCTCGGGTTCCTCTGTCGCAACGAGGGCCCGCAGTTCCAAAAACTTGTTTCGGATGGACCTGGCGTTGAACAATAGAACCTTTAGGGAACCCCCAACTGCAGGGCTCCCTATACTCTTCCGTTTCCCGGTTTGGTCATTGTCTTGGTAGTGCTGGGGATATCCTTCTTCAGGATCTCAGCGAATGTCTTCTCTGGGGTCACTCTAGCATAGCGACAAGGGCTCTCCTCCACGCTCGGTCGAGTGCTCCCGAGACATCATCGGACGGCGTCTTCCATTAACTTGGAAAGCACTTCTTTCCCCTTTGGTGAGAGATGTGTGCCATCCCTCTGGTAGAGGTCGTCTCTACCAAAGAGTGAGGTGTAGGGGTCCACAAAGAACACCTCCTCGGCAGTACACAAATCAGCCAGGCGCTGATTTACTGCAATGTTCTTTGACAGAGAAGTCCCTGAAGGGCCTCTCCTTGGGAGCATGCCAACAACTACTTTTCTGCGGGTTTTTAACCCACAGTAGATGTCATGACCACTCACCATGAGTGCAATGACAGCAGATCTGGACGTTTGGATCCTCTCAGCTTCCTTTCGGAGGTCAGCATTGCCACAACCTGGCACACAATTCACCTTCACAGAAGTGTGAAGGCGAGCTGCCATTAGGGGTTGCAGCCCTCGTGCCTGGGAATCGCCTACAATGTGTATATCCACAGGCCTCTCCTTGGTAGGAGCACGAGATGCCTTGTGAGGAACCCGAGAGTGTTTTGAATTCCTGCCGGGCTCGTCACTTCCTCCAGGTTGCTTCTTCTTCGTCTTCTTTTCCTTCTTAGTTGCCTTGTTTTCAATTTCTTTGTTCTTATTTGATTCCTCACTTGCCTCTAATCCCTCCTCAACGGTCTTCTTGGGTTTTTCTCCCTTCTCCATATTCCCCTCTTTTCCATCACAGTTTTCCATTTCGCTTTTCCCTCTTCATTGTTGTTGTTCTTCTTCTTGTTCTTCACCGCCGTGGTTGAGCTCTCCGGTGAAGAAGCTCCCTGGACTGCCTCGTCTCTCACATAGCAGTCACACCTCTGGGAGTCTATTCGGAGAACTTCCTCCTTTAGGGAGTTGTTCTCCTTCGTGAGCAGTGCGATGTGCTCCATCATCGAGGAGTCTAGGTCGCTCGCACTCCTCCCGCTGAAGTCCTCACACCAGCGGTACACCTTGCATATAGTACATGAAAATTTTCTTGCTGATGGACCAGTCATCTCTCTCTAATTTAATGTAAGACTAATAATACAAAGGAAAAGGTAATGTGATTTGGTCTCGCATAAGTCTCATCCACCTACTTCCAGAAGGTTTTCGGTCGTTCAGCCAACAGAAACCCTTATGAGCCAAGCACACCAACCCTAAGGTCTCCCCTGGGCCGGACGGCCCCAATCGTGCTGCAGCTTCCAACTGAGCAGCACAAGAGTCCCAAATAAATGGGACTCTGATTTTTCGACAGGGGTGCTTGAAGTGTAACCGTCGTCCTACTAATCCCTACTAATCTTCCATCTGCGGCCAAACTTAAAGCAAATAGTAAAGCTAAATGCCCCCGTCTTAATCCGAGATCTTTTACTGGCCTGGCAGCCAGCGAGGCACGAAAGCTCTCTCACCAAAGAGCAGTCGAGCCTTTAGGCACCTAAGAACGGTCACAGGGAGCTGGTCAGGCTAATTAATCTAAGAGAATACCTACTGGGGTCCCGAGGCATCTCCATTACTCGTACCCCACATGCCTGAGATCCCTTCAATCTCAGCCCTTTCGAAAGCTGTGAGCATTAAAAGGCAATGATTTAGGAGGTTCCAAAGCCTCCCTTCTCACACGGCATAAGGTAGCTGGTGAGGTCCTTAACAATAAAAACTTATATCGAAAGTGATGAAGATTTTTTTTTTTTTTTTAATGACAGTTGAAGAGCAGTTGTGAAACTTAATATTAACAGAACCGAAAAAGACTAGTAGGGGGATGCTAGGAGATACACCAAGAAGGGAAATGTGAAGATTTGACAACTCTTAGTCAGGATCCTAATAACGCTACCTTTCTGGCATGGGTAACCCAACTAGACTAAATGTCCCCCAGCATAGCTAGCAAAATTCAAACAGATCACACAAGCTCTCTCACCGACGGCAAGGTGGTTGTCGAGAGTTAACTGTAAACTGTGAGTGTCGGCAATTGTCAACACCACAACCAAAGTGTGGGTGACTGGGGGTGTCAACATTTGTCGACAGACTCATTTTAGAATATGCGTGCACCATGACATACTTTATTAGGCTCACAACAGAGGGGGTATGGTCCTAAAAGGGTTCCAAGAGTCACACCAGCCTTGTCCAGCCAGCGTAGGAAGCAGAATGAGCGTGTGAGAATGTATTATTAGCACTCCGCTTTTGCGCTAATTACCATATATGTATGCAAAAACGACAGTGACGTTATATTTCATATGGTTGCGTTGAAAAATGTGATTCTGTAATATTTTTCAATGAAATTAGAGCTTGAAAACGTACTTAGAATTGTCAGGAGAGTGTAAAAATGAATATTGAGTTATGGTCATTCTGAGCTGGCTACCCATCCTACAGATGTCCATTTAGTCATCGCATGTACATCAAGAGACAGCTAAAGGTTTGTACTTCAATATCATGTACCATTTATTTATGTAGGTGTAGTAGTTTACACGTTATTAGATGCCAAATGTGTGTTTACGTTTTGCAAAAATATGCCTGCAGTACAGAGGTGGCAGGCGTGAACATGCCCGCAGTTAGAGGGTAAAAAATGGTAAGTCAGACTGACAGAATTGCACACATATATCTTTAAAAGAAGGATAAAAAAAGTGGAGAGTTATATCACACTGAACCTCCTTATCTGGCTAGATATATGTTTCCTCGTAGCTGCATCTTGGGGAAATCGGCTGGAGAACGGCAGGTATGATGGGATGCTGGGGGTGGTGCAGCGAAAGGAGAGTCATATGGTCATCAACAACTATGCAATTACATACCAAAGAGTTAAAGACTTTGACTGCAGTGTCTCCTACTTTCTGGAAGGGTGAGTACTTGTCATTGGTGAAAGGAACAGGCAGGACATTATCATACAAGCATCCTGTCATTTGTGTTATATTGAAAGCAACACAGGAGAGAGGTGTTGTAATAGAGAGATATCACGTTGAATTACCGTATTTTATGCATGTCTTAGAAACCTACTTCTCAGAATTTGTGTTCATAACAATAATTAAACGGCAAAGTCCACAAATGATATTATGAAATTATCCAGAGTACAAGTATGCGTCATTAAGTTCAGCTGTTGCGAAGCAGGTACGGCATGATTCTGAAGGACCCTCCACCACTACCCCACTGGCAGAGCATCTTCTATCCCTTCACTGGCATTGTATGGGTGGCTGTTGGCGGTATTGTCATTCTCGTTACACTTGCATACTACTTCGTCAATATAAGAGGACTTCGTCTGTCTATGATTTTGAGCTTCTTGGATGTACTTAAGGTGTGGCTGAGAAAGCGTTTGTTCATTGCTTTTATAAATTAGAAAGATATGAGAAGCAACAAGCTATAATTTTTTTCAAATTCCATCTTCACAAAAAAGTTAAAATCTTGCCTGCAAACGTTGCAAGACTGTTTATTCCTTATGTTGCTGCAGAGCTTGTTGAGTCAGAGTGTGAGTCAGGAGCCCCTGGTGTGGGTGTCACGGGGACTGCTGGGACTGTGGCTGCTGGCCACCTGGGTGCTGAGGGTCTCCTACACCTCCAACCTGATGGCCTTCCTCACAGTGCCAGCCCTTCAGGCACCTCTCGATACATTGGAACAACTCGCAGAATCTGATCTGAGGTAACCTAATGAAAATGGTATCTATGAAACTTGCAGATGAGAATTTCCGTTCTTTAACTTTGAATTACAATGTTTTCTCTCTGGGTAGGTTGTGTATGCTGGATTACGGAGACTTTGTTCCCGAGGCGTTGGCAACGTCCACTAACCCTATCCTGGCCAGGCTTGGTGCTAAGCTAGACTTGGTACCTATCATCGCCACTTTGACTCACGAGGGTATGGAGGGCTGTGTGGAGCTGGTTATGGCTGGAACACATGCACATTTGGAGGTCTATTCATATGTACGTTCTTTGTACCATGACTTAGGACATAGTGGCCAGGTTTACCCACTTAAAGAACAACTCTACCCTGGTAATCAGGCTTTCTATTTCACCAAACATACACCCTGGAAATACAAGTTTGATATTGGAATGCAACGATTGGTGGATTCAGGGCTGATCTGGCATTGGTACTCTGACATTATGCAGGAGGCTAGCCATTCCAACAAGGATAAGGTTTGTACCGATACATAAAGAAGAGTATAATATTCTTTCATTAACTGACACACAACCAATGACTCTTCAACCTATGGGAGCTAATAACCTATAATAATACCATCCCTCCTTAAAATGTATAATACAATAATAGTTCACAAAGTTCGTCATTCATAATATCCCTGAATTCGTAAACTGTACATGTTAATACATAAGGCTCAATAATTCCATTGTAATGGTAATACTTGTCTCTGTTTTTCCACTGATACAGTCGAGGCTGCCTGTGCTGTCCCTGTCCCACCTCCAGGGGTCCTTCCTCCTGCTGGCAGTTGGGGGTGGGCTGGCCAGCATCGCCCTCCTGGCTGAACGCCTCCTCCACCCCAACACCACCTCACCATAGCTGCCCACCATCCTCTACTGGACACCATCTCACCATAGCTGCCCACCATCCTCTACTGGACACTCCCTCACCATAGCTGCCCACCATCTCACCATCCTCTGCTGGACATCTTTCTTCTCTGACACCACTTTAAATGGGACAAGGCCGATACATTAGTTCCCAGTTGGCTTTCTTGGTTCACTTGCAGTATTTGTTCTTGTTTCATCATAACTATAAAAAAGTAGTTCGTATCATAATTTTGAAATTATATTGTAAAGACTTATTCATTGCGCCATTATTGATAATTTTTGAAAATGACCAACTGTAAGACGAAGAATATGAGAAAAGGTCGATTTATTGAGAGGCAACACCTTACAGCCCTCACAACACCTTACACACACACAGCCCGGTGGTGTAGTGGTTAGCGCGCTCGGCTCACATCCGAGAGGGCCTGGGTTCGAAACCCCAGTCGGGTGGAGACAATTTGGGATTGTTTCCTTAAATGTGTAACCCCTGTTCACCTAGCAGAGAATAGGTACTGGACCTAAGTCGAGGAGTTGTGACTTCGCTATCCCGGTGTGTGGAAAAAGGTTCCAGCCTTACCCAAAGATCGGTCACTACGAGCTCTGAGCTCATTCCGGGAGGGTAACAGTTGGTGAGCACGTGTCCAAGACGTGATCAAGACCAGGTGAAACAAAACAAACACACACACACACATACCATTGACAAAACAATAAAAATTACACGATGAACACAAGAACTATATCAACCTTTACAATCTACATTAACGTTGATGGTCTGCACTGACAACATACATAATAATAATTCTTGTGATAATATTGAACATTATTTTCATCATTCTTATCATCCCACGTATCCTTGTGACAACACATATACTTTGTGCAAATGTGATACTTCAGATTGGTTCGATAGTAACCTTTCTCCCTTGAAAATATCGATTAATGTAATTAGTTGTGTTCTCAAAATGTAAGCATGCGTGTGTGTGCATGGTTGGGTGTATATAAAGAAGAGAGAGGCAATGTTAGGCAGTGGTGGCAGCCAGGCTCGTGAGTGCAGGTAAGGGATACTGTAGTTATAAGTGTTAAAGTCTCACTAATCTAAGTCTCACTAATATGTCAAAGTCTCACTAATCAGATAATCTTTTATACTGTAGACGACTGTCTGTGGTTAGGTCAACAGTTCACATTTCATAGGTGAAACCTTTGCCTCACAAACATCAGAGTGAAAGACTTTGTGACATAGAGCTCTTCACATATGTTGGATTTACGAATGGCACACAAACATTATTCACTTATTATTATTTTAAAAAATATAAAGCAATGGTTTTGCTAAAGTATTGGGGAAATTTTCCTGTAATTATAAACATTCCAATTTTCAACAATTGAGAATAGTTTGTGTGATAAGTAGTAATGATTGCGATAATTATTTATTAACAATAAGTTAGGTTATACTCCAATGATTAACTCCCACTGATATTATTGCATCTTGGATGAATTTTCTAAATATTTATTTTCCTATAACATAAATTAGATTCCGTTAATTGGGATGATTAGAAGGGATAATGACTCATGTTAACTATACAACAACAACAGATCCTTCTTCCCCTTCTGTTCCTACTTTACAAGCATTATGTTTTATTTGTTTTCAAGTATGGTGCGATGACTAATGAGTAGAGAAAATATCAGTACAGTCACAAGTACCTCCCTCACACCATTAACACCAGGAATGGGTTATAAGTAGACAAACTTAATAATCACTACCACCACCACCATATCATATTCTCAACACAACGCAACACAAACATGAATATTATATAACACACATACAATTGTAATGATTGGTACTGTCCTGACCAAAAATATAATCATCAATGAAATAAAAATGAATGAAAAAAAAAATATGAAAAAAAAGGAATATTTTTACAAGTTGCGACAACGCGATTTTAAAATTTTTACTATTACCAGTGTTTATATTTTAGTATTACAAACAACTTTTTTATATACCATTTGCTTAGCAAATGCGTTATAACACTAATTACCTCTTGTAAGTGTAGTGAGTGTCGTATTTTTCAGAGTCCAAAAATTTCGTTACATCCCCCATTTCACGCTTTTCTTATTACAATATGCTTTATTTCATCTTGTAATACAATATTTCTTAGTAACATTTCATTCATAAATGCGTTATAAGGCCACTCTCACGATTTCTAACCAATGTGTTTGCAAGTGAAAACAAATATGGCTGCCATTGGGCATTGAATTCAAAACATAGGTCAGCTGATCTATGAGCCCCACAGTGCGACCTGGTGGCACATTTTTTAACTTCAAGCCAAATCTAACCAATCAGTTTTTCACACAATTCTATCATCTCCTTATTGACCAATCATAGACCTACAACACGTGACTACGTCACTGAAACTTCAGTCTCTCCATTTATCTTGCCAGTATAACATTACTGTCTGTCTGTGGAGGAGGTATATCCTTGGCTCACCTGGTTAACTCACCTGGCTGCTTGGTTTTACGAAAATTTACTGGAGAAACACAGAAATTATACAAAAAAACACTTGTGCCTCTTATTGAAAAATAAATTAGTCCATGATCAGTTATAATAACTGGTTTAATGTGCTTTGAATATAAGGTCATCCAGTCCACCTACCACCAATACAACTTGCCAGAATACAACACTACCACCTACTCTTCAACTCCACAAGAACCAGTACCTTCCACATAATTTGCTTCCAATTAAGGTAAATTGGTGTATGAAACAAGGGGTCTGATTTGGTCTTCCTAATTCTATAACAAATTGATGTTCTGGTTAAGACCGAAGAATGCCAAGGTTAGGTCCCGAAGGATGCCATGATTTGGTCCCGAAGTTAGGTTCCGAAGTATGCCATGGTTAGGTTCCGAAGGATGACAGGGTTAGGTTCCGAAGGATGCCGCCTTCTAGGTTAGGTTAGGTCAGGTCAGGTAAGGTCTTTTTAATTCTGTAATATCTCGATGCTATGGTTAAGACCGAAGGATGCCCGATCCAGGTTGGGTCAGAAAAAAGTTGGCTCGGGTTTTCCAGTTTTCCAGATTTATGCTTGTTGAAAATTGGAAAACCCGAGCCAACTTTTGCCAAAACTTGGCTCGGGTTTTCCAATTTTCCAGATTTATGCTTGTTGAAAATTGGAAAACCAGAGTCAACATTTGCCGAAACTTGGCTCGGGTTTTCCACTTTTTGACATTTATGGCATGTCATGAGTGCAATCTAGAAAGGCAAATATACTATATTATGAGTTTTCCCCCCCACCCAAAACCCCCGATTTCCCAGGCTCTCCCCCAAGATTGTTGGATGGGGGGGGAGGGGGGCTATTTCCAAAACGAAGCATTTCCTAAAGAAGCGAAGGTCAACATCACTCAAATCACACTAAAACCTTCTAGGAATTATATATTTTTCCTATGAAATCCTGTTGTGGCAACTTCTAAAAATTTACCAAAAAAAAAAAAAAAAAAAAAAAATTAAGGGCAGCTCGACGCTATGATACTCCCTTGTGATCAGAACAGCACCGCCAATAGCTAAACAAAAAATCTATAAGGTTCCCGTGATCATTACCAAGCCAGCAGGGAAGGCGAATATTATGCAGAGTGTAAGTGGAACAAGAAACAGTCTCTATTATTTTTAACACTCTTTATTTATTTATAATTGATTCAAGAAAAAATAATAGTACCGCCTGACTTAAATATGAATAATTCCTCCCTTTGTTTTAAACCCTCAATTAATTAATTATCAAACAGAGCAAAAGAAACCTTAATTAATTATTACAACTAAATTCATGAATGTTTAAAGTTCCCTGATATTACATTAGACCTAATTTACTACTGCAAAAATGACTAACTAAGCTACAATAATAACTACCTGAGTAAAAATAAAAATAAATGAAGAGAATACTGGCCAATCACCACTACGCAAAACACTCACTCTTAACTTGCTTTTTCCCCAAAACAATCAACCCAGAATACGTCTTACAGTACCTTCTATACCTCCAACACGGCATGAAGTAGAGCCAGATCTATAACACTTTGTAACTCTATATACGATGTTAGAGATATAGCTGGATTCCTGAAAACACCTATCTTCCAGCCATACGTGTCCACATTCCCCTTATACACAATAACCCTTAAGGTGGTAATTCTTTTTTGTTACATTGGAGTGCCTTGATTCCTCCAAAGTATGCTAGTAAACAGGACCAGAAGTGCAAAACTAATAGTGTTCTGTTGCTTGGAATAGTTTGGAAGATTCAGTTGCTCGAGATTTATCAACACAAAATTTCCCCCCTTAAATTCCCTTACAACCTCTAAAATTTAATGACTGAAATACTCCGTACTAACTCTAATGTATTACTAATAATATTATAACCCTCAATATACCACAGTACAGTTCACTTGATCCAATAATGACACTTTGGAGGTTCAACGACAATGGTGACCTAGAAGGAAAAAAGCCAGTTACACACTCTCTTTAAATAATAATACACACTGTATTCTTACCTACTACAACCTTCAGATATCAGCACACATTGAAGATACTCCTTGGTTATCATGACACACATAGTAATTTAATTTTAAATTATTAATTCCAATTATTTGTACTTAACAATGTATCCGAACGAACCTAGAAGGAAGAAAGCCGGTTACACAATGTCTTCCCCCTTCTTCCCCAATCGGTGCTCCCCGTAGCTCAGCAGTTTCTTTCTCTCACAACTGTTTTCAACAACCTCTATTTTCTACACACATTCTCTACTCTCTTCCCGCGAATACACTTAATAAAATTAATCCTTAAATAAATTTCTCTCATACTAAAATAAATAAACTTCTCAAACATAGCTAAATAATATCAATAATCATTATTAAAAATAGTATATAGAAATCCCGTACAGAATATTGGAACACTCCTTCTCCTATCATTTTCAAACACTTATTATTTTCTTCTTGAATGTAAATTTTAGAAAAATAAGGGTTATAAGGATCGAACAGCCATGAAAATTAAGTTGGAGTGTATTTAACATTTTAGTCACTACAAACTCGATCTTTCGGCATGGCGTCACTCGTTCTTAAGAATTCCTATGAAAAATTTTGAGTTTAGGTCCACCCATCGTATTCAAAACTAATTCCCATCCATATAATAATAATAAGACATAAATAATTACAATTCACTTCAAAACTAAACAGGTAATTATAAATAAACTAGACACACAAATCATAACATACTTTTCCAATGATATTTACATCACAATTAATTAATTCATATAATATATATATACACAATGTTTACAGACCGGCCCCCATTCTCTCCGTCAACTTTAGCATAGAGAAAACGGCGTTTTAATAAAATGAGTGACTAACGAAAAAATGGAGTGTTACACAAAAAAAGACATCAACACACACATAACACTAGTGATTCAGTGTGTCTTCTTCCCATTTATCTCATATATTCTTACATAAACAGTTGCGTGGTTATTGGTCTGCCTGAATAAGGACATGGACTGTCATCGTAAACGGATTACACAAACATTAAAATCCCAACGTCAGCTCATCATCAGAATGTGGCTGGCAGGATCATCTGCTCGTGTAATCTCTCGTGCAACTGGCATCAACGTTAGTACTGTTCACCGCTGGGTCCGTCGGTGGAGAGAGGAAGGTACAATTGAGACGAGACCGTGCAGTTACCATAAACAGTGGATTGCAGCAGTTCCCTACATTTACACACGGTGGACCCCAAGTGCTTACATGATTCACAGTCAGCTATTCTCATTACCTCTTCGTTCATAAAATACATGACTGATTTAAAAAACTCTATTAAATCTGCAAGTACAAATGGTCTTTCTAGTTAATAACAGATATGTTCGTACACTAAGATAGCAGCATTATTATTTTATGGATAATTTTTCTTCATATTATAATTATGGTGGGCATGAAACATTGATGAAAGTATGGCTCGTATTAAACTTTGAACATTATCAAATCTTGTGTCATTACTTTTCTATAATATCATACAAGTCATACAATGAAGAGTTTTACTTTTAAGCTTTCACACGAGAGAAAGATATTTCCCACTACCGTACTTTATAACCAAAGAGCAATGAGTTACGGGGCTATAGTTTTGTTACAGATATTCAACTCATAAACTGTTATTTGTGTGCCCAGAATAATGTGAGATGATGTTTATATATAGTACTATCACTTCTTATATAAAATTTGTTGAAATAATATATTTTATACAATTATAATGTATTGGAATTTAGCCTTCGATAATAAATAAAGACGTAATACTAAAACTGTATTTCACCAATTCATATTGTCTTAACATCCTTCCAATTAACATTGTCGTATCAATCAGGGGACCAAGAGAATTCACAAAGTAAAAATCTAACTCTATTAATGCTATGGTTACATAATTGGCGAATATGTACACACAACAAAAAAACTATGGTTACACCTCTGAGCGATACAAAATGACACCACGAATGAAGGTTTTTGATAACAGATGCGGCCGCAACATACATAAGCAGGGATACCAAAGTGAGAAGTCTGTTATAAAAAACCTTCATTCGTGGTGTCATTTTGTATCGCGCAGAGGGTGTAACCATAGTTTTTTTTTTGTTGTGTGTACTACAAACACATACATGAATTTTATAATTTTAACAAAATAGACAGACTCTCCTCTCCTACTTAACCCTGGCAGGATTCCCAGTGAGAGTGAGAGAGGATGTTGGTGTACCAGTCAGTTTTGGTGGTGAGTGTGGTGCAAGTAGTCATGTGTAGGGCAGATGTCTCCCTCTGGCCCAGACCTTCGCCCTCGTGGACTCCAGTGGCGGGCAGGGTGCTGAGGGAGGCGCTGACGGGGCCTCTCAGTGGACACCAGGTCATGCTGATGGTGGACGATGGTGTGCAGCGCTCCCTCAGCCTGGACCTCTTGCTGACCGGGCTGACCTCACCCACTGTCCTCCTCCACACCACTATGCTCAGCACTGACAAAGGTTTCACAACACAACAGGCCAGTTTAACCCAGAGTAAGAAAGTGACATTGGTGATATGATCATGACCTTTTGTTAACTTCCTTTTCTGAATCTAGTGTAGACATCCGAGATTGTAGGTCGTTCTGATGATATTTGTCCTGTTTGTTAGAGAGGGAAAGTTTCCGGTAAAACTCTGTAGAGTAATATTTTCGGAATATATGAATATACCAATGCATACATACAGGGTGTCCCAACACCTTAGCCCCCCATCTCCCCCTCCCTGCCTAGCTCTACAGTCAGAGCCAATAGTCCTGCAACATCTTCAAATGAAGCGGACCCGACAAATGGTGCAAAACTATAGTTATTGGTGTCTGTAATATTAGTTCAGAATAGTAACTATCATGGCTCACTTTCACTCACCCAATGCAGGACATTTGACTGTGACTGGCGACTATAAAGCAGGAAGACATATTCATTGGATATTTCATATACCAAATTTCATGATGATCAAACAATACTTTCTCTTTCTGTTACTCATTATGTGAAGTGATATTGTAGTCAGGTGATTCTGAGAAGAAAAGGTTGATAGGCAGCATCATGGCTATCGAGGTTCCAGTTACCAATGATCAAACTCCAGGAATCATATCCCCATCCTGGGTTGCCTTGTCTGAAGACTTTTCAAATGCAATTGGAACCGTGATCCCTTTGATTAAGGGATGGAGAGCCCCTAACAGACATCACAATGTTTGTCTCAGGAAAGTAGAAATATCTTCATAGAGTTGCTTGTCAAGGAGAAGAAAAACATTCGAGGGCTCAAGTAGGAGACTGAACAGGTTTAACCCTTAAACCGCTTGTGACGAGAATTTTCGACACCAGCAACGAGTGTGGAGGACCGTGGGTGACGAGAATTCTCGACAATGCAGTTTTTAAAATTACATGCTCCCTAAGAATGTTGTCTCGGCTGGTAACACTGGGTATGATAGCCAAGGAAGTTCCCAGAGTCTAGCCGGCCACTTCCAATCAGTGATCGAGTGAGGACATATTTTCATCACTTCTCTTTTCCTGTAAGTACCATATATGTAAGTAGAAATGACAATGACTTTATATTTCTTATTGTTTTGTTGAAAAATTTGATTCTGAAATGTTTTATAATAAAATCAGAGTGTGAAAACGTACTTAGATATGTTAAATAAAGTGTAAAATTGAATTTTGATTGATGTTCATTCTGAGCTGGCTACCTATCCTACAGAAGTCCATTTAATCTTCACCAGTACATCAGGAGACAGCTAAGGGTTTGTACTTCATTATCCTGTATATATTTTTTTTAAGTTGCGTGAGTATTTTACAAGCCATTAGCCGTCAAATGTGTTGTTTACATAGCGACCGTAAGTGCTGAAAAAAGGCCTGGATTGCAGTACATAGGTGCAGAGGCTTTACACTAAATTCCACCACTGAAGTTGACATAGAAGAACATCAAAGATTGAATGTGGTTTTGTGAGTTTGTAAGTGATGGACCTCTGATGAATTTCTTTCCCTTAGCCCTTTGAACTCGACATCTCAACTTCCAGAATGACAGAATTTGGGCTCTTCATAATGATGACATTTTACTAGAACTCAAGATTCGAGAGGAATCGAAGACAACATGGTACGTTGCCATCTTCTTGATGTTCACTGTGAAAAGACTAGTATGGGTCATCAAAGAGTAAAGAACAATCATCCCTAGACGTTTTGCTGACCCATCATGTTATTCCATTCTTACAAAACTCTGAAAATGTCCTCAGCATCAAGGAGACAATGTTTCTGCACGATCGAGCCCCGAGCATGAGAGCAGAGGCGACCCAGAATTGTCTGAAGGGGAACAAGTCTGATTATTTTCAGAAACAATGAGTGGTCATGAGCAATGCCTGTGATTACTTGGACCGAGTTGAATAATCCTCCAGAACTCCAGGGAAGAGCTTCTCACTGCTTTGACTAACGTTTTTGAAGAAATGGAGTTCGATCGTGATATGTTTGTGTTTCCTATGAAATCCTACCCCGAGCATTTGGAGGCAGTTGGCACACCGAATATTGAAGCAAAGCTTTGAAACTGTGCACATTAGTTATTGAATAATAAAGTATTTTCCCCCCAATTTGTGGTTTTTCCCTACCTCTTCTTCGTTGGGCTTGGCATTGAGGGAGCAAAGGAGTTAGGATATCCTGTAGTGTCATACATGAATACATAGAATCTTAGAATGGAAACAGATCGTCTATTATATTAATCATGTCTACCATCATGACGAAGGATTTGTTATTCGTTCAATATAGCATAAAATGCTATTATTAGTGAAATAATACACATGTCACTGCGCTCATAGTTATCTCTTACCTGCAGATACGACCCTGGCTGCCACCAATGCCTAACATTGAGTCTTAATGTTTGGATAAATATTTCTTCCGGCAGAAAGGAAAAGTGTTACATGACAAAAGGAGAAGGAAATTCTGCATAGACAAGGAATCAACAACAAAACACGGTTCTTTAACCATTACTGTATGGGTGGTGCGATTTCCCTCTATTATGGGGAAGTTTGAGTGGTGGGATTTCCAACCGGTATCAATTTCGCTTTATTATAACAACTTGGGAGGGATTTATTTGTGCTTGGATAATAGCGGATTGTGAGAGGGTATGACAGAGTAGCTCACTCGATGAACCCCTCCTCACCACCACTAACTTGTGCATTAATTTATTGACTTGTTTTGACTCCCACATTGCACATCATGGGATAAAATCACCACATCAACCAGGAGGCATCAATATATTATAAGTGTTGTTGTGGTGTGTCAACAGGTGTATTGGTGGTGGTGGTCGGGACGGGGTCTCCATGGTTACTCTGGTCTCCTCCAGGCTGGTTGTCACCCCGGGTAGTGTTGGTGTTGGTAGCAGCTCAAACATGCAGTGCTCGGAAACACTTCCAGTCACCTCTCCTTCAGAACACACCATCTGTGGCCCTCCTCTGCCTGAACCATAAGCCTCAAACACCAGAGTATTCCACCTACATGTTATGACCCATTTCCCGTTGAGTGCCAATCCTGAACCAGTGTCACTTGGCATCTGGCACCCTGACACCTTCACTACCCTTGAAGACCTTTTTCCTGACCAGTTTCAAGACTTTGGTGGCACAGCTCTCAGTGCAACGTTGATCCTACATGACAAGCCAGCAGTATTCCAGAGAGATGATGGGGAGGTGGATGGCCTCAGTGTAAGGATCCTGGCTGCCATGGCATATTGGCTCAACTTTACTGACTCCCACAATATTGTTTCAGGTAGGTTGATCTCAGGTAATATGTTTTCTTAGAGGATGTAATGGAAAAACCTCCATATTCTCTATTTATCTATATTTTATTTTAACGAAAGGATACTTACAAAGTAATGGAATTATTTGGAGTATCTCGCCGGTTCCTTTGCTTTTCCACACTGTACTGGTAAAGTGTTATTGGTGTTTTCATTAATATGTTTGACACAGTTGTTCACGGGATTTCAGATTATTGAATTAGCCTGTATTATATAGTTTTTTTTTCCCATATAATAAAAAGATGAGGACCAAAGGTTGGGAGCCAGCTTATTGTCCTCATCTATAAAAATACAGAATGTGTTGTTTAAAATCATGTCCAATATCGTTCAAGATGCCTAGACACATCGTGTTTGAAGGAGCATAAGTCGTAGTAAGGAAGACAGATGGATGAAGGTATAGTATTCCAGAGTTGACCAGTTGTGTACCGTATATGGATTAGGGAGTTGGGCAGAAAAGGGATGAGAACACGAGGCTTGGCGAGCATTGCATGCTCTCCTGAGGGGAGGAAGCATACACTGAGAGAGTTCAGAAGAGCAATGTCCAGTGAAATAGTGATAGAAGAAAGTGATGCAACATTGCAACAAAGAGAGAGTGGTTGTAGTGAATCAGTAAGAGAGTTGATGAGAAGAAAGGTCTATGATTTCACCTTGTCCAGGAGTGTTGTGAAGGTTGAGCCACCCCACACATAAGAGCCATACTCCATACAGGGGTGGATCAGACCACTGTACAGAGACAGTAACTGTGCAGGGATGAAGAATTCATGGAAAATGCATAGCACACCTAACTTTTTTTTATACATTTTTAGTAAAAGAGAACAGATTTGGCACGATTCTGGGCAGAAATATACAGAACACTAGATTCATTAGTTGGAAGGCATTGGTACCGTCTGAAAGCTTCCTCCTTGTTGCTGACAGCACTAGAACAACCGTGATTAACCCTTAATTCGCAGGTGTAGTAAAATTTCGACATTAGCAACAAATCTGGAGCACCACCGGTGTAGCATTCATTCGACAGCACAGTTTTTAAATTTGCACAGTCCCTAACAAGCTAGTTTCGGCCTGGTAACACTGATGGTGGCAGCCAAGGGTCTGCCAAAGCCATCTCGGCCACCACCAGTCAGTCTTACTTGAACAGTGAAAGTAGGACATATTTTTATCACTCCTCTTTTCCTGTAATTACCATGTATGTATGTAAAAATGACAGTGACATTATATTTCATAGTGTGTTGAAAATGTGATTCTGACATGCTATATAACGAAATTAGAGTGTGAAAATGTACTTAGATATGTAAATAGAGTGTAAAAGTGAAATTTAAGTTGATCTCAGTCTGAGCTGGCTACCCATCCTACAGATGTCACTTTAGTGTTGACAAGTAAACACCACAAAAAAAAATATCGTTAAAGAGGGGTTCGACGACAGGTTTCATACTGAACAATCCGGCTGTCTCGGTATAGTTGGTAAACGTGGCTGTAGGCGAGTTGCCAAATAGGAAGAATTATAGAAATATTCATGGGATAATTGATTGATTGAAGAGAATGTGCAAAACGCTCAAAGGGACCCTGACCATGGAAGCAAAAGTCCTTCCATGGGAAATCTTGAAAGTACTGCCTCAGATCATCCCTAGTTAGTGGCACTGTAGTGCCACAGATGCTGCTTCCTGGGAGGGTCCAAAGATCTTACCGGAGCAATAGGACAGGATACTGAAATAAGATTGTGATCGGAGGAGCCCAATGCAGAGAAAAGTTCAACAGTATAAGTAGAAAGACGAGAGGTTAGGAATATGTCAAGGATATTGGACAGATCTCCAAGGCGGTCTGGAATACGGGTAGGATGCTGAATAATAGAATATGCTGCTCTTAGTCATTGAGGATAATAAAGATGAAGGCTTGGTCACCAGGTGGATCAGTGAAGGGAGATGAGAGCCAAAGGCGGTGGTGAACATTGAATGATCCTAAAACGGAGATTTCTGAGAAACGAGAATGATATAGAATATGTTCCATTTTTAAGGTAAGATAGTAAAATTTTTTTGGATAGTCAGTAAAGTTAGGGGAGAGATATACATCACAGATATACTTAATTTGAGAGTAACACGTGAGCTACAGCCAGAGGGTTGAGAATAATTCAGATATCACTTCCAACCCTGGTTTAGCCCTTGCCCTGGGCTTAATACCCTTTGTAACCCAGAGAAGGGGTAATGAAGTCTAATTATATATTAAGATCCCAGTGAATAGCCATTATTATGGGGGAATACTTGGGCATGAGGTTAAGATGCTATGGCAAGAGTCTGGAGAGGAATAAATGAAACACTAGTACACTTACGTATTTACATTATTTACATATGAACAATACAGATGGAAAAATGACACACAACATAGATAATTTACCTAGTAGGCCCATAGTCATGCTGGACTATGGCCTTCCCATTTCTAACAAAGGACACGACAAACCTGGATGCACCACGAGGAGCATCGCATAGCAAGGAACTGAACAGGAGTGCGGTGAGGACCTGTTTACACCTGGCTGGCCAAGCAGAGAGAGAGAAAGAGTGGCTAGAAGAAACAGAAAAGAGCGGGCGCCAACGTGGGGAAAACTTTCAGTCTAGGAATATAAAACATTTCAGGATAATTTAGCTAAGTTACAGAATATACATAGCTTGCATAGAATTAATAACATTAAATTAATAAAAACTTGACAATTATATAAGTCTAAGAATGAATTTACAGTCAATCATAAGCATATATCGTGTGCCAGCCAGGGAAGTTGTAAAAGTATAGCCAAACACTGCGACAGTGTTCCCAAGTAACAAGGGACAGCGTTACCAATTAGGCTGGATCCGTGACACAGAAGAGTCATGTTCGGGAACACGAGAACAAATGAGGCCATTGCGTACGTTAACACAACATCCGCCTTTGGCTCCGAACTGAGGATAGTGAAAGTAGAGAGGTATTATGTACTAAATGTATTATATTACTACGTTGAAAAGATTTTAATTTTCAGTAAGTTTTGTGATCATTTTTATTTTTTCGTTACTTTTCCAATAAATATCCAGTATATATATTTATTTATTATTAGGATACTCCTAAGTTTCTGTTGAAGGATTAATGAGAGGATCCTGGTTTCTGCTCAGTGAGTTAAAACTGATTGAACTGCACACATATATCTTTAAAAGAAGGATAAAAAGAGTGGAGAGTTATATCACACTGAACGTCCTTATCTGGCTAGATATATGTTTCCTCGTAGCTGCAACTTGGGGGAATCGGCTGGAGAACGGCAGCTATGATGGGATGCTGGGGGTGGTGCAGCGAAAGGAGAGTCATATGGTCATCAACAACTATGCAATTACATACCAAAGAGTTAAAGACTTTGACTGCAGTGTCTCCTACTTTCTGGAAGGGTGAGTACTTGTCATTGGTGAAAGGAACAGGCAGGACATCATAATACAAGCATCATGTCATTTGTACCATATTTAAAGCAATACAAGTGTTGTAGTAGATAGATATCACATTGAATTACCGTATTTTATGCATGTCTTAGAAACCTACTTGTCAGAATTGGTGTTCATAACAATAATTAAACGGCAAAGTCCACAAATGATATTGTGAAATTATCCAGAGTACAAGTATGCGTCATTAAGTTCAGCTGTTGCGAAGCAGGTACGGCATGATTCTGAAGGACCCTCCACCACTACCCCACTGGCAGAGCATCTTCTATCCCTTCACTGGCATTGTATGGGCGGCTGTTGGCGGTATTGTCATTCTCGTTACACTTGCATACTACTTCGTCAATATAAGAGGACTTCGTCTGTCTATGATTTTGAGCTTCTTGGATGTACTTAAGGTGTGGCTGAGAAAGCGTTTGTTCATTGCTTTTATAAATTAAAAAGATATGAGAAGCAACAAGCTATAATTTTTTTCAAATTCCATCATTACAAAATAGGGTTAAAATCTTGCCTGCAAACGTTGCAAGACTGTTTATTCCTTATGTTGCTGCAGGGCTTGTTGAGTCAGAGTGTGAGTCAGGAGCCCCTGGTGTGGGTGTCACGGGGACTGCTGGGACTGTGGCTGCTGGCCACCTGGGTGCTGAGGGTCTCCTACACCTCCAACCTGATGGCCTTCCTCACAGTGCCAGCCCTTCAGGCACCTCTCGATACATTGGAACAACTCGCAGAATATGACCAGAGGTAACCTAATGAAAATGGTATCTATGTAACTAGCAGATGAGAATTTCCGTTCTTTAACTTTAAATTACAATGTTTTCTCTCTGGGTAGGTTGTGTATGCTGGATTACGGAGCCTTTGTTCCCGAGGCGTTGGCAACGTCCACTAATCCTATCCTGGCCAGGCTTGGTGCTAAGCTAGACTTGGTACCAATCATCGCCACTTTGCCCCACGAGGGTATGGAGGGCTGTGTGGAGCTGGTTATGGCTGGAACACATGCACATTTGGAGGTCTATTCATATGTACGTTCTTTGTACCATGACTTAGGACACAGTGGCCAGGTTTACCCACTTAAAGAACAACTCTACCCTGGCAATCAGGCTTTCTATTTCACCAAACATACACCCTGGAAATACAAGTTTGATATTGGAATGCTACGATTGGTGGATTCAGGACTGATCTGGCATTGGTACTCTGACATTATGCAGGAGGCTAGCCATTCCAACAAGGATAAGGTTTGTACCGATACATAAAGAAGAGTATGATATTCTTTTATTAATTGACACACAACCAATGACTCTTCAACCTATGGGAGCTAATAACTTATAATAATACCATCACTTCTTAAAATGTATAATACAATAATAGTTCACAAAGTTCGTCATTCATAATATCCCTGAATTCGTAAACTGTACATGTTAATACATGAGGCTCAATAATTCCATTGTAATGGTAATACTTGTCTCTGTTTTTCCACTGATACAGTCGAGGCTGCCTGTGCTGTCCCTGTCCCACCTCCAGGGGTCCTTCCTCCTGCTGGCCGTGGGGGGCGGGCTGGCCAGCATCGCCCTCCTGGTTGAACGCCTCCTCCACCCCAACACCACCTCACCATAGCTGCCCACCATCCTCTACTGGACACCTTCCTTCCCTGGACACCACCTCACCTTCCGTATACAGTATTCATTGAACACTATTTGACGGAATGAATGAATTATCCTTGTGTCGCTTATTGATACTTGGTAGGCTATGTTATTATATTCTATAATTTTGTTCACTTCTTGTTTCGAATAAGCAAAATTCATCTGTTCACAATTTTGATATGGGTTCTAGCACCTGGCATTCGTCGAACCTGATATGTGTGAAATGTATTGACTGAAAGTACTTTCTGTTTTTGTACACAACATGCTCGTTGATTATAATTTGAGTATGAAAATATTTAACTTCAATTTTTTTTCGCAACACACAGGTGACACATGGATATTGAATTGATAAATCACTAACAATACCAATGACGAATGTGGATTTTGTTGTTTTCCTATTGTCTCCAGGTGATTGGATTGTCCAACATGAAATAATATGTGGTTGGCATATTGCGTTAAGCCTGCAGTGGTTCTTAACCAGGGGTGCTCGCACCCCTAGGTGGTGCGAGGCCGGTTCCTAGGGGGTGCGAGGATAGGCATAATTAAAGCAAATTATATTTTTATATACGCATGTTATTTTTTTCTGCAAAAAAAATAATCTTTTTGCTACAGCAGTGTTTTGAGCTAGAGAAAAACCTACACCTAATTTCCTAATGAAGTGCCAACGTTGCAACAGACTCGAGTAAATATGTATGTGATTCGGAAGGACAAGGGAGGGAGGACACGTATAGGTGACACAGAGGGAGGGAGGACACGTAGGTGACACAGAGGGAGGGAGGTTATCATCACCACCCTCCCGCACCATTAACACACAGTCATCTGTTTGAGTGATTTATGGTTTCCCTGTTTTAATAACTTTTTCTTATTGATACATATACAGTAGGGTGGAGGATTGGTTGTGAATCATTTTTGATTTTGCTTTCTTCACGTGTATTTAAATGGTCGGTTTATATAACATAAATCATTACTGTAGCGGTGTAGCCATTACAATACTTTCATGGAATGTATTGTGATGGCTACAAATGTACTTATTAAAACCACGTATTTAAGTTTTAGCATTTTTTTTTTATTTCAGCAATCGGGGGTAGCGAGAACTGACTGCTGATTTTAAAGGGGTGCATATATTGAAAAAGGTTAAGAACCACTACTTTAAGGTGATACTGATGTGGTAATTAATCTGGAGCAACTTATTCCTTTAGCTTATTCCCAGCAACAGGACACCATTATTTGGTTATCTAATCCTGTTTCCTGGCATACTTTGAAGGATTCAAGACGTTGTAATGTACAAAAGTATATTACATGCTTAAGAATAATATAAAATTGAATTATTATGAGACTGGAAGCAAAAATACTCAACATTGGCCAACTTTACAAGAGGGCAAATGCAATATGGCTGTTGTATGATGAAAAAATTCCTGCACTAATAATAATCATAGTCTTTTGACAACAGGAAGTATAACAACCATACTTATGACGAAAGAATCCTTGCTATAAGAAACGTAGCGTTGTAAAATAATACTTGCTGCTGCTGTGTGAACCCCTCCGTTTGTAAAGACTCAATAAATATGCTCTGGTAACGATTAATGAATAACGGAGAAAGCGATATTAGTTGTGCCCTGATCAATGGTAGGTATCACGTAATATATAGTAATAGAATCGGTATGTATAATTGAACACTCCGTTGTCCACTCAGATGTTGAATTTGATATTCCTCTATTATTTCAATCGACCTACGATTAATAATTCCCTAAGCTGGTCAGAAATTGAGCATGCGTGTATCAGTGTGGTTGGGCTTACATAAGAGACAGAGACAGAGAGGTGTGTGGTAGTGGTGGCAGTCAGGCTGTGTTTGCAGGTAAGAAATGACCAAGACATTAATTAAGGGGGTGCGGTAGTAGGGGACAGGCTTGGGGGGGGGGGGTTTGGGGGGGTGCGGGAATAGGGGGACAGGCTTGGGGTGGGTAGAAAGCCTGTCCCCTATTCCCGCACCCCACTAATCCCCCCCACCCAAACCTGTCCCCCTACTCCCACACCCCCGAAAACCCCCCGCACCTCCCTAACCCCCCCTCCCCCCCAAGCCTGTCCCACTATTCCCGCACCCCACTAACCCTCCCAAGCCTGTCCCCCTACTCCTGCACTTCCCAAAACCCCCCCGCACCCCCCCAGTCCCCCCCCCCAAGCCTGTCCCCCTATTCCCGCACCCCCTTAAGCATAAACATTTATAAGGGGGATTTTGGCTTGCTTTGCATTATCAGTCCAAAATCACCACGTCTATAGGAGTACAGTCGGCAGCAGAAGTCCTGTCGCCTCACCTGCTTCACCGAGACGCACAGTGTTCATGGACTCGGAAAAATACGCATGTTTTCTACACCTAATAATCTCGAGTCTATGAATACCGCGTGCCTCAGTCAAGCAAATGAGGCGACAGGACTTTTGCCGCCGACTGTACATTTATCATTTCTATATTAAGGAAGCTTGTAGTTTTTATTTATTGTCAAGGGGGTAATATACTTGTGGTACATATATAATTTAGAGCGCCTTGATTCTTCCAAAGTATGTTACGAAACGGGACCAGATAAAAAAAATAATAATACTAATGGGGTCCTATTGTTTAGAAGAATCAATAATTATTGCTGCAGATTAATCAACATTGTACAGTCGGCGGCAAAAGTCCTGTCGCCTCACTTGCTTCACCGAGGCACGCAATGTTCATAGACTCGAGATTATTAGGTGTAGAAAACATGCGTATTTCTCGAGTCCATGAACACTGTGCGTCTCGGTGAAGCAGGTGAGGCGACAGGCCTTCTGCCGCCGACTGTACTACCCCCTTAATTAAGCCAAGAAGTGAATGGCATCGGAGTGAATTCTACACTTTATCCTGAACGATTACAATAAAGATATTACAATTGTGTAGTGTTGTCGAGTTAGTTTGCTCCATTCACATACACAAGGATATGTTAACGAAGTATATACCGTATTACTCTCATGCTACACGTCCCCATTCTCATCCTCGTTTCTCTCCTTCCTTCCCCATCTTTGCTCCTACTCCTTGCCTTTGCCCTTCCTCTTCCTCTCAGTCCCATATTTAACTATTTCGTACACGCTTGTTGACTCGTGGTTTTGGCGTCACTGCTTTTAGTCATTTGAGGCTTCACTGCATTTCATTCAGGAAGCCTTCTCTCGTGGGATAATTAAATTGGAGGGCTATTGACTCCTCCAAACTATGCCAGTAACTGACTATTGGCTCAGTAAGGTATAGGTTACTAAAAGGGATTCTGTTTGGTAGAGAAGTTTAGGTGAAGCAGTAGTCATCCACGTCGCCCGAAAAGAGTCCCTTCCAAAAAAATATGGGTTTGAGAAGATGACTTTTTCATTGTTAGATACACAAAACACAGAAATGAAAGGGATGATCTATTAAAATTTGGCATAAGAAAAAAAAAAAAGAAGTCCATACTTGTGAAATGTTGTAATAAAATTTGCATTACTTAATTAAAATGGGTCAACTCTATGACTTTCAATGTTCCAATTTTGACGACGTTTGTTGTGGTGAGTTGCAAGTATACGAGGCATGCAATCCATCGCTGAAATCAGTCAATAATGAAGGTCAAAACTGAGGGTCGACGTCTAAAAGAATGTGAGTGTGAAGCGGCACATTTTAGCACACAATTATAATAAGACACATTTCAAGTCAGTAATGATATTCCAATATTAGATTATAAAAAATTGTCGTATGGCACCAGTTGACAATTAGACAAAGTAATAATAAACTGCGTCTAACCCGAAAAAATGGTATGAGAAGGATTTTTTATGGTATAGTCTCATTTATTTCGTGGTAGGGACGGATATAGTTACTTAATTGGCCATTTGTGACAACTCAATATTACTAGTACAGGTTTATGATTATGTAACGGGTATAAGAATAATTGAAGGCGATCCATATCTCCTTACAGTATGTCGATAAAGGCCAATACATATCTACAGGATTATATTTTAATGTTTATTATTATTATTATTATTATTATTATTATTATTATTTGTGTGGTAAAGTATCCTGTCACATCCATTATGCTCTCTGTCTCTCTCTCTCTCACTCTCTCTCTCTCTCTCTCATCAATATATACAGAAGCATTATACAGAGAACAATAAATTGCCTCTTATTCCCCAATGCTTTCATATTTTCCTACTTATATCATACAGTTCAGCGAGATATGGCCAGTAGGAATACGGTGATGGAGGTTCGACGTTCTCGCAGCAGAAAAACTTTAAAATGCGAACGCCAGCTTATCATCAGAATGTGGCTGGGAGGATCGTCTGCTGGTGTTATCTCTTGTATCACTGGCATCAGCGTCAGTACCGTGCACCGCTGGATCCGTCGGTGGAGTGAACAGGGTACACTGGAGACAAGTCCATATAGCTTTAATAGAAAGTGGATAAGAAAGCTTCCCTCTGGTTACATCCGCTGGACTCCAAGGGTAATAAATGTACTTGATAAGCATCAACACTTATTACCTCTGTGTTCACTCAGAAGTAGACTGAATGGTAGAGCTTCTTTACTGTCCATGCCACAACAAAGACTGTCCCTGCCAAGTATCCAAGGAAAAATAAGATATTGAAGAATATAAACTGGATATATATATATATATATATATATATATATATATATATATATATATATATATATATATATATATATATATATATATATATATATATATATATATATATATATATATATATATATATATATGACATGCATGTGTAGCATTGCACAGGCATATTACGTGAACCGTGAAAAGAAGTCCGATTTACGTAATTTTTTTGTATTTTCTGACACACACACACACACAGAAGGAAGCCACTGAGTTGAGACGTCCTAGTAGCAACAATGTAACGTTTGTGTGTCTGTGCGTGTCAAAAAATGACGTGCAGTAACGCATTTACGGCCTTTTATTTTGTAACTTGTCTAAGCTAACGTACTTCAAGAGAATTGTGGGATTTAAGATATAATATAATTATGATAACAAATATTACGTTATTGAAGGTAAAACGTGAATAGTAAACACACAACCTTCACTGTCATTGTCGAAGAAAGATTTTTTTTTTCCAATTTAATCACCAATATACTCGCAAATATAAATTGCAAAGAAAATCCTATTGGCAGCACCAAATTCATAGAGCATATATATAGCATAATGCCTAGGCAACTATTCCTTTGTTGTCTATCATTTAATATTTTACGTTCCTGTTGGAAGTTTGTTATTCCAAAGAAGGGTGACCAATTTCAACCCTTCAATTACCGTCCCATTGGTCTGATCTTCTGTCTATCTAAAGTCTTCGAATCTATCATTAACTTCTAAAATCAACAGCATCATACTCGTCATGACCTTCTTTCTGATCGTCAGTTTGGTTTCCGTCAGGGACGATCTACTGCCGATTTTTTATCACTCCTTTCTGATTCATGGTCATTCTCTGTTCGGAACCTCGGCGAAAAGTTTACTCCTCTCGTTGTAGACATAACAAAAGCTTTTGATGGAGCCTGGCACAAAGCCTTAATTTTTAAACTACCTTCATCGGTTTCTATCCCTCCCTCTGAGACTCATCTCAACACCCTTCAAACCATACAGAACAGAGCCCTAAAGACAATCACAGGCTGCACAGCTACCACACCTACAGACCACCTACACTATGAAACCAAAGTCCTCAAAATCAAGGATCATCTTGACATGAGAGGCACACAAACACTTGCTGCAGCCTCCACAAACCCACACCATCCACTACACTACATGGCCCAACACCCACACATGCCAAGGAGCATCAAAACAACACCCAGTACACGATACCATACACAAATACTATCATCTCTTACACCCTGCCCACCCCAAACCAATCTCCAGAAACACATCCATACTCAAATCACTCATCAATTCATCCAAACACTCAAAAACAACACACAGCTGCATGCACCACCTCCTGACATCCACCCATCCGAATCCTCCCTTCCCCGTGAGGACAGAGTCCACCTGGCCAGGCTGCGGTGTGGCCACCACCCGGCCCTTCTGACATATCAGAAGAGGCTGGATGGAGCCATTGCGGATGCCTGTCCGGGATGCAACACAGCACCCCATTCTATTAAACACATTATTGAAGACTGCAACGCACACATTCACACTCGCCAACAACACAACATACACTCTCTGAGGGCACTGTGGGAAAGCCCGGTTCAGGCCATGGCCTTCCTCAGGAGCTCGGGGCTGCTCGGCCAGACAGCTTGAGGAACTTCAACAACAACAACAGGTGAAATCAAAGGCCTCTAGTCTCATCAACTCTCCCCCTCATACTGATGCACTACAACTCCTTGCTCTGCATCACAATGTTGCATCACTCACTACTTTCATTCGCTATTACACTGGACATCGCTCTTCTGAACTCTCTTAATGTATGCTTACTCCCCTCAGGAGATCACGCAACACTCGCCAAATCACTCCATCTTACCCAATTTCTGTCCAACTTCCTAATGCAAGAGTTAACTCTGGATACACTACTGTTTTAATGTGTGTAAAAAAAAAAAAAAAAAAAAAAAATACGAATATGAGTACAGCCCCGTCACCTTAGTAGACATTATGATTGATATTAGTCTTTTTGTTGCATGAAATAGAGATTATTGGAAAAATTACAAATATAATTGATTTATACAGGGGAAACTGTAAGATATGAGAAATCATGACTGTTGCTGTAATAGATGGAACAAAATAATTATGAGATGCAGATAGAAAAGGCAATATGTTATATTAGTTAATATTTAACAGTTATAAAGTTGAAACTAATGTCATTAAATGGTATCTGCAGTACTTAAATGAAAAATAGACTAGTTTTATTGCATCCTTCCATGTATAGGGTGCCAAACAATGATAACCCCTTTCCCAGAATAAACTAAGCATGATAAGAAAAAAGTGAAAATATCAACAGGTAGCACATTTTATTATGGGTCAGTATTCAGTATTCAGTGTTCACTCCTTTGGTGCCACAAACAGCTTGAAGACGAGCAGGGTAGAAAGACAAAAGTGACTTGGAAAGCTCCGTGTTGAACTCCATTCCTCGAAGTACAGCATTTATGTGCTCCTCCATCTTGGTACGACTATATCGAATTGCTAGAGGTTCAGACAGCATCCTTTTTTTAACCTCGTCCTTCAAGATGGATCCAACGATTTCACAGAGATTCAGATCACTCGTCATTACCAAAGAAGTCAATGTTGGGGTCCTTATGGAGGCTCTGGGTTTGAAGCACTTTCATGCACGGTGTTTTGTTGTGCAGAAATGTATGGTAACCTGAGTGACATCCAGAACAGTTTGAGTCTTGAAGAAGGGAATGACGTGCTCCGTCAAGATCTTCTCCCGAAAATAATCCCGATCCAAACTTGACCCCCTCACTGCCAAATGGAGGTAGCTACCTTCGTCCCACTCTCATAAAAATCCCGCAAACCAAAGGCGATCTTCGATATTCAGTTGGGTTTTACGAGGCTTTGGAATCGTATGCCATTCCTTCAGGCATTGTCTTTGACGAAACAATCGAATAAATTCCAGACTCCTAGTTTCCCCATGACGTTGTTGGATTTCGTAGCTAAGTTGCGTGCAGCTTTTCTTTCAGCGGTAGGATCCCTCAATGACAATGTCCTTTGACTCCAAAGACAAAAACTTCCGGCCTGCCACCCGCAAACTTAGCTTCACAATCGTCCAGACTATTGTTCTAATTACACTGGACAAAGTCCTCGGACCCTTCGATCCGTAGAGCTAAACACAATCGAGCTATAAATAAGGCACCGGCGTCAGATGAAACGTAACTGTATGGATGCGGTCGATAAATCTCTTCTTTTCACTGTTGTGTACCACAACAACACACATGTTTATACCAGCAAAGAAGAATGGAATATACTTTCAGATGATATCGCCATAATTGTTCTAGCTTGTACAGTATTCGCCCGGCAGGGGAGGTTATTATTGTTTGGCACTCCTTATCGTGGGCAAAAATATCGCGTCCCCTCCTGACTGGGAGACTTGACTTGAGCTGATAACACTGTTGATCTCACCTCTCTCTTTCTCTCTCAAGTCACGCTCCTTCCCAGCTCTCTCTCGCAAGTCAGAGAGAGAGAGAGAGAGAGAGAGAGAGAGAGAGAGAGAGAGAGAGAGTGTTATCAACTCAGATCATGTCTTTCAGTCAGGATGGGACACGATATTTTTGTCCACGATAGTATATTCAGTTTACAAACAAATCAAATTATGGTGATTATTTGTTAAGACTCTAATTGTATGGCTACTTATTCCTCCAACGTGTGCGAGGAAGCAAACTTTTTCAATATATTAGTAGGGGATTAAATTATCCCATTTTTGCTCAGAGGGCTACGTAGACACCAATTCCTCCACAAGAAACGGTACTTATAAGGGAATGGCCTACGTTTAGTACATAGTAGTGCCTTAATTCCTCCAAAGTATGCCAGGAAACAGGACCATATCAATGATAATAATGGGGGCTTGCTGCTTGGAATAATTTGAAGGAATTAGTTGCTCCAGATTTACCAGCACTTAAGGGGGTGCGGGAGTAGGGGACAGGCTTGGAGGGGGGGGGGGTGCAGGAATAGAGCTCTGGACAGGCTTGGGGTGGGTAGAAAGCCTGTCTCCTATTCCTGCACCCCCCTAATCCGCCCCCCAAAAGCCTGTTCCCCTACTCCCGCACCCCCCTAACCCCCCCACCCCCACCCAAAACCTGTCCCTTATTCCCGCACCCCCTTAAATAGGTGGAGGCGGTGGCAGAGTGGGATACAACGATGGACTGCAAATTTCAAAGCCCCAGAATCGAGTTCACTCCAGACGTCTGGGTTATTTCCGAGGTGATCTGATGATTCTAGCTGTTCGTCAAGTATCCTGGCTACACCAACATGCCAAGAAAATATCCCCTACATCCTCATCAACTCAGCATGTATCAAGATGTTGTGAGTGACGGTATAGCTGCTAGTGACGTGTAGAACTAAGGTGTCGTCAACTACTATCCGTTTCAGCGCCGGACAGACGCTGTTTTTCGCAAATATCTCCTAAACGAATCGTTGTATCAATATAATATTTCAACACACTATCTTTAACACCCGGGCGTAATTTATGGCTGACATACCATATTCCTATATGTGTTATGCGAGGAGTTTACTCGTGAAAAATAGCACAAAGCTGGCCAGTCATATTGACGCATTCGAAGGAAAGTGTGGCCCCCCCAGCACCCTCCCAAACCATTCCTAACCACAACTACATCCCCCCCTTCTCACCCCTCCCTCCTCCTCTTCTCCCCCTAGCTCCTCGCCTCCCTCATCACTTGTGGCCCTCCCTATTTCTCCCATCACTGTATTATATATTAGAATGTTATGTAGATGTATATGTATAGATATGATTATTAACTAAGAGTATGGTGCAGTACAATTCTATAGAGGCAAGACGTATTTCACTTTGATAATTACTGTACAACAGCATGTTTACATACATGTAGTATGTAGAAGGTCCATGTTTGCAGTCCTTATGGTCAACCATGCAAGTGAACACGATGTACTGGCATTACCTGTGGTCTGGACCTTCTAGGCAAAGTTATTAGATACTGTGTACCTATTCATTATAAAATGTCAACTTGGTCCAGTTAATATAATGTTATTTTGTTGACTTGTCCCTTTTATATTTATATTATCACCAAATTACACATATATATATATATATATATATATATATATATATATATATATATATATATATATATATATATATATATATATATATATATATATATATAATAGTGTAGGATTTAATTATGCAAACATGATAAAACAAAATTTATTCACAATCACTGTCAAGGAAAACGTCATCGTCTTCATCATCACTGGCTTTCACGTTTGTACAATGTGGCAAGACGAAGAACTAACTCTGTCCTGCATCCACGGGTGCAAATGGACAACATTGTTGCTAATAGGTGCGCCTCGGCAGTCAATGATTTCTACCCTGTCACTACTTGAGTCATAGCCTCGGACTGGGGGGTACCTCATACCTCAGAGAGAGGGGGAGGGGATACGGGAGACTGTGAATATTCAATTAAGGCATAAATTGGTTATTTAAAAAGGTAAAGAACACATGAAGCAACCATGAACGATTATATTTAGTTGCCCAAAACCAAAATTAATCATTTTTCTGGTGGCCTTAGACACGTGGATTATTATCCGGCTATACGGCCATTAACAACGGCATTAGCTATTGCTTTAATGGTCATTTGACCCACTCTGGTTTTCATGTCCACACACAACGGTAACTGTATTAAACAATATTACTAATGAACGATACGTATATACATACTGTCATAAAAAAAATAAAAAACGGAAGGTGGATGGTGTAAATAGGGGGGTGAAGAGTGAAACGGGGAGGGGGATAATGAGATATTGGGGTAGGGAAGGAAGGAATGGTGTGGGGGGATTTCGGGGTGTTGGTGGAGGGGTTACACGAGTACCCCACACTCGTCCGATTCTCTATAACGCCTTAAATATGATGACTGGATTAGGCTTAATATCACTCAGTAAACTCCTAACATAACACATATAGTAATATGGTATGTCAGCCATAAATTACGCCCTGGTGTTAAAGACAGTGTGCTGAAATATTATATTGATACAACGATTCGTTCAAGAGATATTTACGAAAAACACAGTCTGTCCGGCGCTGAAACGTATAGTAGTGGAGCAGAAGAAAAGCTACCAAAACCATGAAGCTCCACAGTCTCGTTTATTGTGACACTCAATGATCTCGGAGCCTTGCAAGAGTTACAGGCTACTGAGTCCCGAGGTTTAGGTAAAAAAAGAAGAAACAAAAATTGGCACAAAACGATTTACACCATTAACCCTTTCTCATCCGACCTTTGTGGATATTTCGTTTTCACGTGTGGGTACCTGTGAATATATATGGATGAAGTTATGTGGACAGACGAAATGAAATGCTCACAGCGGTACATGACCAGAATGTAAACAAACCTACTGCTGGCCCACTACTTCTCAGGCCCCCCACCTCCCCCTCTCCCGTCATTTGAAAAATTTATTGTTTATCATATAATTTTATAATAATACTTTGTCATACTAAGTAATTTCCACAACATTCATGTGAATAACAAAATTATAATTCTGTTCCGGATAAATAGACAGCCATTGGGTATTCATTTAACTAAAAAACACGATAATATTGCCGATACAGATGACGGAAGTCATCTGTAAATCTAACAGCAGGGTGGAGGGAGGAAGAGGAGGGAGGCTTAGGGAGCATCAGTCACTTGGACAACAAGAGAGGAGGGGAGGAGAGAGGTAACAACAAGGTTTATATAAAATTATTATATATTTTTTATTTGCAACTATAGGTTTCCTACAAACAGAATATGTTATACATTATTAGATACAGTGTGGTTTGTCATGCATGGTATATGGGAGGAAAACATTATATATATGTAATTAAAGAAAAAAAAGAAAGATTGCATTGGAGTGATATCCGTCCTGTTCGCCACACCAGCTATTGGCAGCTAATAAGTACTGACTCACTGACGTGAGCTACTGTACAATAATGGTCACAAGTTGCCAATTGTCCAATTTTTCTTCTTTTTCTCTAATTACATATATTCATTATTGCATATTATTATTATTATTATTATTGTAATGTCTGCAGTGGTTATCACTATCTTTCTCTCTTGTTTCTGAGTGATAAGGTGATAAAAGTGGGAAAATAACTTGGCTGTGTGGCGATGACAATTACGAGTATGGTAATACTGTACTTCTTCTCTCTCTCCCAGTGATGCCAGGTCTGCTTGACGAAATTTCCCTAACATCACCTTTAGAATTTACCTCTTTGCCTCAATTATTCCCTGATTACTCTTAAACATTGAGGGTCTTTTTGGAATTATTTTCGTCTGGTAGAAATTTCCCTGTTTACTCTTGAACAATCTGTATATAATTTTCCTGTGTGGACTTCAAAATTCCCTAAAACAGAGAACCTTTCCTGCACCTGGTAACACTGCCCTACCCTTCCTTCCCCTGTCTTTTTTTCTTCAACAAGGCGACAGGCGATCGTACCGAAATTATATAATCGTAAAAAAGAACTAAGAAAATTTGATCTTCAGCGGGGCATAATGTTGTTTTTATGTTATAAGTTTATGTATTTGGAAAATTGATAATAATTGAAGCGCGGCGAGGCGATAAGTTCCGCCAACAATAATATAAAACAATATTGCCAGAGTCTACTGAAATTTCACTTGTTTTCGTCACTTTTTGTTTTGGTATGGTCACGCAATTTTAGAATTTCATAAAATATAGGTTATACGATGGCTAGAGACACCGGATTTGAGAGTAATTATATGCTAGGATTTATTCTCTATATTTTAGCCATAAAAATTTCTTCCTACAATGTTTATTTTAAAAAATAGATAAATTCTGGGCATTTCATCGAGGGTAGGCCATAGATGGCCGAGGACGGATGGTATAGTGTTAATTAAGGTAGAAATGTGGAGATCGGAATATCCTCAAAATCGTCCCTGTAAAAAGAACTAACCATATCCATGTATTGGGCATAATAATTATAACTTATCCGAGATGTTTTCCTGACGATACAAAAATCTTTAGTTTTGTTCGCACATTAAGAGCAAAGTGGTGAATAAGGAAGTCTTGAAGATGAAATGAACAAGATGGTTCACTTCTTAAAATAGAAATTGGAATGTTTACGAAAAAATATGCTGAACTTATATATATCTTCCCAGGTTTAATCACAACAGAAGGATTCCCAGTGAGAGTGAGAGAGGATGTTGGTGTACCAGTCAGTTTTGGTGGTGAGTGTGGTACAAGTAGTCATGTGTAGGGCAGATGTCTCCCTCTGGCCCAGACCCTCGCCCTCGTGGACTCCAGTGGCGGGCAGGGTGCTGAGGGAGGCGCTGACGGGGCCTCTCAGTGGACACCAGGTCATGCTGATGGTGGATGATGGTGTGCAGCGCTCCCTCAGCCTTGACCTCTTGCTGACCGGGCTGACCTCACCCACCGTCCTCCTCCACACCACTACACACAACACTGACAACCATTTCACAACACAACAGCTTCCTACAGCCCAGGGTAAGATAGTGGTCTCATTTTATACATTATGACTGGGATAATGTGTCTTAACTGAAAATAATAATAAAATATTTCTACTTGTATACCAGAGATCTTACAAGAATGGAAGCATTATTAATGTGAGTTCTCCTTTCATAGTTTTACATAAAACATTTGTTTACTAAATCGGCATTGTTATGTTGTTTGGTCAACAGATGTGTTGTTGGTGGTGGTCGGGACGGGGTCTCCATGGTTACTCTGGTCTCCTCCAGGCTGGTTGTCACCCCGGGTAGTGTTGGTGTTGGTAGCAGCTCAAACATGCAGTGCTCGGAAACACTTCCAGTCACCTCTCCTTCAGAACACACCATCTGTGGCCCTCCTCTGCCTGAACCATAAGCCTCAGACACCAGAGTATTCCACCTACAGTGTTATGACCCACCTCCCGTTGAGTGCCAATCCTGAACCAGTGTCACTTGGCACCTGGCACCCTAATACATTCATGACCCTTGAGCACATTTTTCCTGACCAGTTTCAAGACTTTGGTGGCACAGCTCTCCGTGCAACAGTGAGCATATTTGACAAGCCAGCAGTGTTCCAGAGAGATGATGGGGAGGTGGATGGCTTCAGTACAAGGATCCTTGCTGCCATGGCATATTGGCTCAACTTTACCTACACTTACAATATTCCTGAAGGTAAGATTTACCTGGAAAAGTTTTAAAATTTGTTGGAAGACCATCTACTGCACATGGTGACATCTATATAAACTGCCTATAGTGAAATACTTCTTTAATATAGTAATCAAACTGCTATGTATTTAAATGAGATTATATGAATTTTCAGTAAGAAACTGCAATACTAGGTATATATAAAATATTTGTGAAATAATGAAGTCAGTTATATATATATATATATTTTTTGTTATTTAAAAAAATAATTTCTATTGCTGCGAATATGCAGATAATATATGATTTCATAATTCCATTTACTCAAGTTTCTTATAATGCATTATACTGATCTCGTCTGAAAACCTTTATCGTTAGTATGCGAGTATTAATGAAAAAGGGAACTCCGCATCTGGAAAGCATCTTTAAACCTCAATGGAGCCTCTCCAGCTTCCCACGAAAATACTACGTAATAAATTATTTCATGACAAACCCTAAAGGTTTCATCTGCATTTTTGTAGTTGCTGTCTGGGGGGAATACTTGGAAAATGGCACCTATACTGGAATTATTGGTGATGTACAGCGAGGGGAGAGTCACCTGGCCATTAACTATTTTGCTCTCACATACCAGCGATCTCAAGACTTCGACTACAGTGTGTCTTACTTCAGGGAAGGGTGAGTCCTTACACTCCATTACAAACTCTCTACGTCTATATTCAGGTCGCCTTCCTCTCCCGGACATATTACTATAATTATAGACTATTAACACGTCACAGGTGATAATCCTTTTTAAAATAAGAAAACACATAGATAATGGCATTTATAGTTCCTAATTATTTTGTGGGTGAATTATATTTAATTTACAAAATAAAAGCATCCCATCATTTAAGGGTTGTGAAAAGTTTCGTAAGTAAGTAAGTAAGTAAGTAAGTAAGTAAGTAGAAAGTAAGTAGAAGGTAAGTAGTAAGTAAGTAAGTAAGTAGTAAGTAAGTAAGTAAGTAAGTAAGTAAGTAGAAAGTAAGTAAGTAGAAAGTAAGTAGTAAGTAAGTAAGTAAGTAAGTAAGTAAGTAGAGAGTAAGTAAGTAAGTAGTAAGTAAGTAAGTAAGTAAGTAAGTAAGTAAGTAAGTAAGTAAGTAAGTAAGTAAGTAAGTAGTAAGTAAGTAAGTAAGTAAGTAAGTAAGTAGTAAGTAAGTAAGTAAGTAGTAAGTAAGTAAGTAAGTAAGTAAGTAAGTAAGTAAGTAAGTAAGTAGTAAGTAAGTAGCAAGTAAGTAAGTAAGTAGAAAGTAAGTAAGTAAGTAAGTAAGTAAGTAAGTAAGTAAGTAAGTTAGTAAGTAAGTAAGTAAGTAGTAAGTAAGTAAGTAGCAAGTAAGTAAGTAAGTAGAAAGTAAGTAAGTAAGTAAGTAAGTAAGTAAGTAGTAAGTAAGTAAGTAGCAAGTAAGTAAGTAAGTAGTCAGTAAGTAAGTAATTATGTAAGTAAGTAAGTAAGTAAGTAAGTAAGTAAGTATGTAAGTAAGCATGTAAGTAAGTAGAAAGTAAGTAAGTAAGTAAGTAAGTAAGTAAGTAGTAAGTAAGTAAGTAAGTAAGTAAGTAGTAAGTAAGTAAGTAAGTAAGTAAGTAAGAAGTAAGTAAGTAAGTAGAAAGTAAGTAAGTAAATAGTAAGTAAGTTAGTAAGTAAGTAAGTAGTAAGTAAGTAAGTAAGTAAGTAAGAAGTAAGTAAGTAAGTAAGTAGAAAGTAAGTAAGTAAGTAAGTAAGTAAGTAAGTAAATTGTAAATAAGTAAGATATCACATACTCGTACAAAATGTAAGATAGCAAAGCCACGTCATCTCCATCATTTCATGTTTCTCCACTACAGGATGAAGACCTTTCCCAAAACTCTCTAGTTCTCTGAGTCAGCTGTTTGGCTACTCTACTCCAGCCCGCTCCTGTAAACTTTCTAATTTCATCTCTCCAATGGTATCTCAATCTCTGTCTCTTCCCTGGCTACCTGTTTCATTCCTGGTTTGCCACGGTCACTCTAAAATTTCCATCTCCTGTCCATTCTGCACATAACATGATATTCTCAAGGACACTTTTTTTTTTTTTTTTTTTTTTTCATGGAGGTCAGGATATCCTTAATTAACTTTGTTTTGCTCTCTAACCCATGATGCCCTTTTTTTTCTTGCCCCTCAGTTTTATATCCAACAACGAAAATCCACGTAGACATGAATTTGTGTCTTAAGGTTCATGTATGTACAGCCACAATCAAATATCCACCGACACTTTCCTTTCATTGCAGTAAATATCTTGGTAATAGAGAACAACAAGTGTATGATTTTGCAGCACCTCATAATAATAATAATTGAGGGGGTTGAGTTGACAAAAGGTGTTGTATGATTATATTTTGATATGATACTGATATATATCCACGATGGAAGGAGAGTGTCAGTGGTTATTTGATTGTGGCTGTACTTGTATGATAATGAATCCACTTTGCTACAGGTTTGGTCTGATTCTGAGAGACCCTCCACCACTACCTCACTGGCAGAGCATACTTTACCCCTACACGGGCGTCGTATGGGCTGCTGTGTGTGGTGTCGTCATTCTTACCACAGTTGCATACTACTTCGTCAGCTTCAGAGGAATTCGACTGTCTTTTATAATCAGTTTCCTGATTGTATTTCAGGTAATGGAGAAGCAGTAATGCATAATAAGATATATATGATGTCAATATAATGTATGGGTTATCTTCGAGGTCATAACAACCCATAAGTTAGCCAGTTGCTAGGCATGAGTACAATCATAGCATGCACCTGAGATACTGTATGTAGTTGTTATTTCTTGATATCATAACATGATCAAAATGTACAGTAATACAAGAGTGTACTCCAATTTATTCACACTCTTTGCATAATGCTAATGGTTCTAACTGTACAATTTGTTGCAGAGTTTTTTGAGTCAGAATGTGAATCAGGTGCCCCGGGTGTGGGTGTCGAGGGGGCTGCTGGGACTGTGGCTGCTGGCCACCTGGGTGCTGAGGGTCTCCTATACCTCCAACCTGATGGCCTTCCTCACAGTACCTACCTTCCAGCCTCCTCTCACCACACTGGTACAACTCGCAGACTCTGAATTCAGGTGATCCTAGCAAAGTCTCATTATCAAAAGAACCTCTAGATAGATAATGCTTGTGGATGCTAAGAGTGATTTCGTATCTATATGATCAAGTAACATATTGCTTTATAATTGGTTGTGGTATCAGTGACAATTTTGTTTCGGGTGTTTGCCAGGTTGTGCATGGTAAACTACGGAGAATTCGTACCCGAGGCCCTGGCTACGTCCTCGCACCCAATCCTTGCCAGGCTCGGAGCTAAGATGGACCTGGTGCCTAGTGCCGAACATTTACCCTTCATGGGACAGGAAGGTTGCATGGAGTTGGTAATAGCTGGAACACACGCACATGTGGACGCCTACTCCTTTGTACTCTTGCAATACTCAGACTATGACGCTGATAGCCAAGTCTATCCTCTCAAAGAACAGCTCTATGTTGGTAGCCAGGTTTTCTTTTTCACCAAACGCACACCTTGGAAATACAAATTTGATATCGGCATGCGACGACTGGTGGAGGCTGGACTGGTGTTGTACTGGTACACTGAAATCATGCAGGAGGAGACACATAACCCCAAGGTCTGTGTAGTTACATTCAGCTGGGTACATTACCATTGCTCTGGAGTTTATTTATTTATTTTCCAGCTAACGGTGTTGAATCGACGCCAAAAGCAATAACAATAAATCATGCAGGGGCCAAGTGGTGTAAAAACTTCTCAGAAAGTTAAAAATGCGACGGAAAAAGGTACGGTACATAATGGGAAATAACTGAACCTCATAATCTCTTCTCGTCTGTTCCAGTTTAAAAAAACTCTCGGTTCTCAAGAGATATCGGAATAATAAAAGTGTTTTCATTCTTTGTGAATAAAAGGAACTCCAACATAACTTCCCAATTATAAGTTATTATATATAGCATATAAAAAAGTATGTTTGAGACAAAAGTATGAATATAATCTTCATATAATGGTATAGTTATAACTGGTTTGCTAATAACATTCCCGTTCATTCCTTCCCTAACACAGAACGAAAGTGTCCATGCTCATTTTGGGTTCAGAGTGAGCCAAGTGTTCAGAAGCCCTAGATGCAAAGCAAATAAAGGAACAGATTTTATCACAAGGTTTTAACCTGAACACATACATAGCCTACGTAGAAAAAAAAAAAAAGACAACATAGCAAGAAATGCTATCGTATTATAAATAAATTGTTATTGAGCATACACATATTATAGATAAGGGAAATTTTAGGAAAAAAAAAAAAATGTAAATTATACTCTTAGAACAAGGTTCCTTTACAAATATGCAACTCACTTTCATACTCTGTGTCAATGTTGGTTATCAATTCTTCCTGTGCTCAGATTTTAGCTCTCTAGTGCTTCAAAAAGTTTTATCAAAAGTGATGACATGTATGTAATGATCTCGCCTCAGCTCCTCCTGTACTATCAAATTTTGCCTTCAATATTTGTTTGTTAATTTTCCCGTTTCTGTTCTTCCGCTGACACAGGTGAGGGAGTCGAGGCTGCCTGTGCTGTCCCTGTCCCACCTCCAGGGGCCCTTCCTCCTGCTGGCGGTGGGGGGCGGGCTGGCCACCATCGCCCTCCTGGCTGAACGCCTCCTCCACCCCAACACCACCTCACCATAACTACCCACCATCCTCTACTGGACACCTACCTTCCCTGGATACCACCTCACCATAGCTACCCACCATCCTCTACTGGACACCTTCCTTACCTGGACACCACCTCACCCTAACTACCCACCATCCTCTACTGGACACCTTCCTTACCTGGACACCACCTCACCATAGCTGCCCACCATCCTCTACTGGACACCTACCTTCCCTGGACACCACCTCACCCTAACTACCCATCAACTTTTGCTGGACACCAACAGATCTTCAGCACGGCTTACAATACCAACCTCACTTCGACAGTATCGTCCCTGGAACACTTAGCATTCCATGAACACTTACTATTTAAAAGCATCAAAGAATTATCCATAGGCTGCGAAAAATAAATTTGATAAAAAAAAAAAAACATCTGTGTGTGTGTGTGTGTGTTTTTAATGTATTACAGTTTACTTATTCATTTTCTTTGCCATCTCAAACAAAGGTAGGGACGATTATTCCTAGTGAGATCATCAATTGTTGTAAATATATTATACGCATCAGTGAGATGATAAATTGACACAGTATAAGTAATGTTGTAAACCCAGCAGCCGTATGAATGTTTGAACACTTCTTTGTCTACTTGATAATTCAGCGGCGAACACCACTCTAACTTCACCCTTACCTGCATATGATTCCCGAGTTAGTATAGCTGTGATGTTAAATAGAAAGTGAGCATGCGTGTGGCAGTGTGGTTGGGTTTACATATAATACTGATGGAGCGGCAGTTGTTCATGGCATCCAGAGCCTCGTGTGTGCAGGTGAGAGATAACAGACAGACAGACCACGGTCGAGATAGTCGTGAGAAACAGATCACTTGACTCCATATAGAACATTACACGACGTGTTTTTAAATTGCTTGACGTACTGTACAGTACACTCGCAATCCAAAATTTGTATCCAGGTCTTGTTGAAGTTTCGAATCATTTGACATACTAATGAACCAATTTTACAACGCCTTTCCTGTTTCATATTTGCTTGAGCTCGCTAAATTAATACTCGATCAGGCCATTCGAAGCAAGCCTGGATACATACTTTGGATTGCGAGTGTACCCAGTCTAAAAATACAGTGTTATGTCGACATTCTCATACGTCACAGGAACTTTGTGAATAGGTGGATGTTATTCTTGTATTCTCTTACTCAGCTTGTCCCTTTAATAAATTCAAATATAATATAATACGAGTGAGTACAGAAAGATGACATTCATTAGCTGAATATTCGTGCTCAACTTTCTGACCACCGTGAGACGTATTTCAGTTGGTTGGTTTGTGTTCGTAGAAATATGCTAAGGCAGTTAATAATCAGCAAATCCTATAACTATTTCACGTTAACTCTATCTCTATCTATGTTGTTGTATTTGCTTCCGATGCTGTATTATTTCAGGCGTATCTAAACTAGTCGAATTAGAAGGCTATTGATTCCTCCAAACACATTATTATCATTAGTATTGTTATTGTTGTTATTATTATTATTATTTTTATTATTATTATTATTATTATTATTATTATTATTATTATTATTAATATTATTAATATTATTAATATTATTAACATTATTAATATTATTATTAATATTATTAATATTATTAATATTATTATTAATATTATTATTATTATTATTATTATTATTAATAATATTGATAATATTTTTAATATTATTATTATTATTATTATTATTATTATTATTATTATTATTATTATTATTATTATTATTATTATTATTATTATTATTATTATTATTATTATTATTAACACTCATTTGACCAATAAAAATGGCTGACGTAAACCAATATTTAGGGAAGAAGCCAGGCTGAGTTTTACCAAACAGTGAATAATGAAAATATTAATTCAGATTAAAATTTACCAGTCAAAATTTCATTAATCAATTATTGATATAATATAATTACTTGTTAGGGTATCTTTGCTCGTACAAAAATTGCTTTACAATGTCCCGTTTATTGCAATATCAAGGTTACACACACACACACACACACACACACACACACACACACACACACACACACACACACACACACACACACACACAAACAAATACACAGACACATCCACAAATACACACACACACACACACACAGACACACACACACACACAAACAAATACACAGACACATCCACAAACACACACACACACACACAAACACACACACACAGAAAACGCATCACTGTTATATATCAACACTGTAAAAAGTAACAAAAAACCATTATTCATTTTACATCATATTTCTGCGACAATTCTATATCGTGGTTGTAGAATATATACAGTAGTAGCAAGAGGTAAAAACAAGTTGGCAAAAGCAAGTATAACTAAAAAATTACGATGAAGAAAAAAAAAAAAAAAAATGGTGCCTTATCTATAAATTACGATACACGAAAAACAAAAATGGTGCCTTTATCTATAAATTACGAAGAAGGAAAAAATAATTGGTGCCTTATCTATAAATTACGATGATGGAAAAAAAAAAATGGTGCCTTATCTATAAATTACGATGAAGAAAAGACTGGTGCCTTGTCTATAAATTACGATGAAGGAAAAACAATATATGGTGCCTTATCTATAAATTACGATGATGGAAAAACAAAAATGGTGCCTTATCTATAAATTACGATGAAGGAAAAAAATGGTACCTTATCTATAAATTACGATGAAGGAAAAACAAAAATGGTGCCTTGTCTATAAATTACGATGAAGAAAAAATTGGTGCCTTGTCTATAAATTACGATGATGGAAAAACAAAAATGGTGCCTTATCTATAAATTACGAAGAAGGAAAAAATAATTGGTGCCTTATCTATAAATTACGATAAAGGAAAAATTGGTGCCTTATCTATAAATTACGATGAAGGAAAAACAAAAATGGTGCCTTTATCTATAAATTACGATGAAGGAAAAACAAAAATGGTGCCTTTATCTATAAATTACGATACAGGACAAAAATGGTACCTTATCTATAAATTACGATGAAGAAAAAAATTGGTGCCTTATCTTATTATAAATTGGCGACCTTCTTTCTTCAATAACCTCGAACCGTATTAATTTGTTTTGGGATAATTATAATATATAAATATACTCTTTCCTCGACACTGTTATCTGGATCTCGTGTTTAAGGGGGTGCGGGAGTTGGGGACAGGCTTGGGGGGTGCGGGAATAGGGGGACAGGCTTGGGGGGGTAGAAAAAAGCCTGTCCCCTATTCCCCCACCCCCCTAACCCCCCACAAGCCTGTTCCCATACTCCCGCACCCCCCAACCCCCCCCCCAAGCCTGTCCCCTACTCCCGCACCCCCCAACCCTGTCCCCCTATTCCCGCACCCCCTTAAGGGAAGAGTGCAGTGTTGGTAAATCTGGAGTAACTGATTCATCCAAACTCTTCCAAGCAACAGGACACCATTATTTCTCTTAATTAATCTGGTCCTGTTTCCTGACTGACATACTTTGGAGGAATCAAGTTAGTCCAGTATAATTATCAAAAGTGTACTATCCCCTTCAATATTTTCCCATGAATAAAAGGGGCAAAAACCATCAAAGGGACAAACTACAGGGAAATGGGAGGCAGAGAGGAGGGAATGCTGATAGATAAATGACACTGTACATCATGTGAATATGGAGGAATGATTTTTTTCCCTTCGAGTGCAATGAAGTATTTGAAAGTTTCCTCCTAATTATGTAGCCATGGGGTGATGAGGAAATCAGTACAGTGTAAAATACTCTCTAACAGTGTGTTGGGAGATGTGGGTAGGCCAGAGAACATCACATGTATAATATGGTTGTTGAAGGGTATGTATTCTAAGTACAGCCACAATCAAATAACCACCGACACTTTCCTTCCATCGTAGTAAATATCTTGGTAATAAAGTACAACACGTGTATGATTTTGCAGCACCTCATAATAATAATTGAGGGGGTTGGGTTGACGTAAGGTGTTGTATGATTATTTTTTGATATGATACTGATTTATTTGCACGATGGAAGGAAGGTGTCGGTGGTTATTTGATTGTGGCTGTACATACAATAAAAATTTTCAGGACCAAAATCAATCACAATAATAGCAGTTTGGTGTTTAGCTAAACAAGTTACAAAACATTTTATGTGTTTCTAGATGAGAGAAAGATTACCCCCTTCCATACCACAACCAACTAGGAAAGATTAGTAAGATCAATATTCCTCCAAGTGCTTAACGAAATAGAATATCAACGAAAGAAGACCCCTTGACTGAGGAAGTGCCGAATTTAGGACGTACAGCCACCATCAAATATCCACCGACACTTTCCTTCCATCGTGCAAATAAATCAGTATCATATAAAAATATAATCATACAACACCTTACGTCAACTCAACCCCCTCAATTATTATTATGAGGTGCTGCAAAATCATACACGTGTTGTTCTTTATTCCCAAGATATTTACTACGATGGAAGGAAAGTGTCGGTGGTTATTTGATTGAGGATGTACGAGGCAGGTTTATAATGAAGACGATCTTGTCTGCAAAGGATGAGTGAGTGTGAGGAGACATAACAGAATAACCTCCCAGATGAAGCGAACATAATTTAATTAAGCTTTGTTGTTCTACTTGCTGGAGAGAACAACCAAACCAAACTTAACTTAAGCTCTGTTGAAATTCTTGCCGGAGAGAACAAGATTATGTGAAATAAGATAATGCTGAATTTTCTAAGAGCCATTTCTACACTACATGTTTACAAAGGAGCCGGAATTAGGATGAGTGGTCCCATACAAGGGAAACTATATTGATTGAAGTCGGTAACATTTATCACAAAACTTGTACACACACACACACACACACACACACACACACACACACACACACACACACACACACACACACACACACACACATACGTACAAACTTGGTACACTGTACATAGTTCTGGTGATCTTCAATTTAATGTTGCCAATAAAATTCATTTTTTCTTCATTTATCATAGATTTTCTTACATATAGAGTTGATTACAACATGATCCACCAGAACATGGAGTTGGATTGCCGTGGTTATCGCCACAGGAAAACTTTAAAACCTGAACGGCAACTCATCATCAACATGTGGCTGAAAGGATCATCAGCTCGTGTTATCTCACAGACAACTGGTGTCAGCGTTAGCACTGTACACCGCTGGGTCCGTCGGTGGAGGGACGAAGGGACACTGGAGATGAGCCCGTATTTGTTTAACAGACAGTGGAACATACCTCTTTTTTACACTTGCAAACGCTGGAATCCAAGGGAATATAAACTTCACAAGCAGTTCAACTCTTTTCCTTTGTTATTTTCTCAGAACGTGATGAATTGATGATATGTTACCACCACATTTCTGAGCAGAATTATTGTGCACTAAAAACCTCTACAGGAGTTTGAGATGGAATAGCAACACACACACACACACATATATATATATATATATATATTTTTTTTTTAAGAGTATGGAAAGTGATAAAATTATGTGATTGCTTAATGAATAAAGTTATTGGGCGAATTGGCGACTTCTTTTTACATCTTATTTGAAAATTATGCGATTCCTGTATGTATGAGTGTGTGGTGTGTCTGTGGAGTTGTAACCCTGAAATAGGAAAAACGGTACATCGAAGAGCAGTTTCTGTAAGAGTAGAGATACCATTAGCGTGCTCAAACCATAAGAATACCAGCCAATTTACTTGTTAAGGCAATAGAAATTTCAGCCTTTCAACCGTCACGTATTGTCTTCAGGATTCCCCGTAAGAGTGAGAGAGAATGTTGTTGTACCAGTCAGTTTTGTTACTGAGTGTGGTACAAGTAGTCATGTGTAGGGCAGGTGTCTCCCTCTGGCCCAGACCCTCGCCCTCGTGGACTCCAGTGGCGGGCAGGGTGCTGAGGGAGGCGCTGACGGGGCCTCTCAGTGGACACCAGGTCATGCTGATGGTGGACGATGGTGTGCAGCGCTCCCTCAGCCTTGACCTCTTGCTGACCGGGCTGACCTCACCCACCGTCCTCCTCCACACCACTACACACAACACTGACAACCATTTCACAACACAACAGCTTACTTTGACTCAGGGTAAGACAGTGTTCTGACTCTGGTTACCAGTATATAGCAAGAGATGAATCCTAAACATACAATATTTTTCAAACACTTTGCATTTTCAAAACAATTGTGATCTTATAAGAAGAATACAAGCTTTAATGACATGCCTCTTCCTTTAATAAGCTGTACACAAAGCAATGTTTTTTATCAGTGTTGTTGTGGTGTGTCAACAGATGTGTTGTTGGTGGTGGTCGGGACGGGGTCTCCATGGTTACTCTGGTCTCCTCCAGGCTGGTTGTCACCCCGGGTAGTGTTGGTGTTGGTAGCAGCTCAAACATGCAGTGCTCGGAAACACTTCCAGTCACCTCTCCTTCAGAACACACCATCTGTGGCCCTCCTCTGTCTGAACCATAAGCCTCAGACACCAGAGTATTCCACCTACAGTGTTATGACCCACCTCCCGTTGAGTGCCAATCCTGAACCACTGTCACTTGGCACCTGGCACCCTGACACCTTCACCACCCTTGAGGAAATTTTTCCTGACCAGTTCCAAGACTTTGGTGGCACAGCTGTCCGTGTAGTAGTGAGTCTGTATGATATACCGATAATATTTTCGAAAGATGACGGGGAGGTGGATGGCTTCAGTGCAAGGGTCCTGGCTACCATGTCTTCCTGGCTCAATTTTACCTACTCTTACAATGTAATAGAATGTATGTTTACCTCTGGATTCAGGTCTCATTATGGGATGCGTATGAGTAATCTAATATGCGTATAACACATTAATCAAAGGTCGAAATGATGTACAAAGAAAGTAAATATTTTCACCTACTGCAGCTATGACGGGATACTGAGGTCGGTGGAGGGGAGTGAGTGTAGCATGAGAACCAAATATTTCCAATAGAACACTGTAGTTATTATTACGATTGTCCATAAGTCTTATTAAGGGACCCTGTGTTCTAGTCAGAAAATGGGAGACAAATGAGTCCTTCAAATATTGCCACGAAACACCACCTATAGGGAAGGAGGTTGTTTCGTGGCATGGTAAGGAGGAATCAGAAGTCTCCAATTTTCATACACGATCACAGGGTTCTTAAGATGCCAGATTATTGATGTATATTCTTGTTATATTCATTTAAATGTTGGTAGTCGTTGTCTAAGCTTGCAGTATTATGATAAATCCTCGTGATTCGTGTAACTATTTGTAGAATCTTGTAAAATCCTTTACTCTTCTTGCTATAGATACTTTTATGTTTATCCCTGTAATCAGACATATTATCCTCGTATTTACTTATAATCGTGTGTAATACTTGTTATATTTAATATCATGAAAAGAGGGACAGTTGAAGAAATGAAAGGGAGTGGCTGGGGCCGAAGGGGAGTCAAAACCCTTAAAGTATTGCCCACATCTCTACAGGCAATACCCTCCTACGGGGGTGCTTAAGGACCCGTTGTGATCGTGTATGAGACTTGGTGGCTTTTGATTCCTCCTGACTATGCCACGGAACAAAGCTCTTTCAATATAGGTGGTGTTTCGTGGCAATATTTGAAAGACTCCCTAACCTCCAATTTTCTGACTACCTCACATGGGTCCTTAAGGGAGGAATCTGTTGTTAGTAAAGTTATTGGGCTAGTGATTCCTCCAAACTATGCCACAAAACAGATCCCCCATTTGTAACACTGGGGTCATCTTTTTCTTGGCATAGATTGGAGGAATCAGTAGCCCTTCACTTTACCAACAACAGATTCCTCCCTTAAAGAGTGTGTGTTTATTGTGTGTACAGGGTTGCACGCATATAGAAAAAATGTTGTATGTGTGTGGTGAGATGTCTGGTAGAGTTGTGTTGTTGTTGTTGTTGTCACAGCTGCTGTCTGGGGAGAGAGGATGGAGAACGGTAGCTACGACGGGATGCTGGGACGGATACAAAAGGGCGATGGGCACCTCATGATAAACTACCTAACAATCACTCATCAGCGGACCAAAGACTTTGACTACAGCGTCTCCTACTTCACGGAAGGGTGGGTTCTCAACTTCTTCTCAGCCCTCCTCCTACCCTCTGCTCTGAGTCGAAAATGTATGGTAGTACTATCAAAACAAAAGTTGTGTCGTTGTCTTGTCCGACGATGTTTTAATATAACTCGTGAAACATATTGAAAACCCCACCACAATAACGTCCATGCCCAGTATGTTTAGCTCTTTATCATATGTTTCCACCAAATTTAACGACACGACTTTTATCTTTGATAGTACTTGCTTCGGATCCCTAGAGACAGTAAGTAAATAAATGCACAATAAGATCTCCATTGGAATAATATCTCCATTGGACTGTTCAAAGCTTCAACCAAACCAAAGCTGTATACTTATTAGTGCTCGTGACTGTACACTCGGATACTATAATATCTAGCTCACTTGAGTCGAAGCCCGAGATCTGAAGCAGGAGGTTTCTGGACGACAGCCCACCCAAAGCCTCCACTGATCCGAAATGTGTGTGTGTGTGTGTGTGTGTGTGTGTGTGTGTGTGTGTGTGTGTGTGGCCTTATAATGGTTTGGGTGGGCTAGAGACTATGGTATCCGAGTGTACAGTATTGTACATACAACTGTACAAGACTTACTGAGGGAAGCTGCACATTGGTAACTGAGATAGATTTTACATTTCACAAACAAAGGTGATATAATTAGTGGGCTCAAAAATCATGTTAATAAGAACAGATAAACAGAATAGATACTTCGTCACCGTTAATAGTTTTAGGTATTCTTTCTACTTCCCTGATTAAAAAAGATCAAAATACAACAGTGTAAGTGTGGCTCAATGTAATTAACTAAGGCATGATTATGTTTCATTAATATAGGTGAAATGTTGTAGTACAGGTTTGGTTTGATTCTGAGGGACCCACCACCACTACCCCACTGGCAGAGCATCCTTTACCCCTACACGGGCGTTGTATGGGCGTCTGTGGTCGGTGTTGTCATTCTCGCTACACTTGCATACTACTTCATCAACTTTAAAGGAGGTCATCTTTCGCTGATAATGAGCTTTTTGAATGTACTTCAGGTAAGGTCACAGAAAGATGCCCATACTCATATTTGTAGGAAAATCTGACATATTGCGGTTACTATATCCTTTCCTTAGCATATCAAAAGTCACACTACGAAAGTTGCATGATGGACTGTTGCTAATACTTTTCTCTATTGCAGAGTTTGTTGAGTCAGAGTGTGAGTCAGGAGCCCCGGGTGTGGGTGTCGAGGGGGCTGCTGGGACTGTGGCTGCTGGCCACCTGGGTACTGAGGGTCTCCTACACCTCCAACCTGATGGCCTTCCTCACAGTACCAGCCCTTCCTCCTCCTCTTGACACATTGGAGCAACTGGCCGATGCTGACCTCAGGTGAGTAGAAACAATACATAATTATGTAGCTTGAACAAGAAACCATGAGAGAGTTGTCAGGATGCGTTATTTTTTCTACAATAATTTCTTCTAACCTTTTTTTTATTTACAATAAATTATTACACATGTGTGTTGCCAGGTTGTGTATGCTGGATTACGGTGAGTTTGTTCCTGAGGCTCTGGCCATGTCCACCCACCCAATCCTGGCCAGACTCGGCGCTAAGCTAGACCTTGTGCCCATCATTGACGGTTTACTCTACGAAGGACAGGAAGGCTGTGTGGAACTGGTCTTAGCTGGAACACACGCACATGTGGAGACCTACTCTTACGTACGCTTGCTGTATCGCGACCTGGGCCACGGTGGGCAGGTTTATCCACTTACCGAACAGCTCTATCTCGGCAACCTGGCCTACTTCTTCACCAAAAACACTCCCTGGAAATATAAGTTTGATATTGGGATGAGGCGATTAGTGGAGGCAGGGTTGGTGTGGCACTGGTACACTGACTTCATGCAGGACAAAGCCAAGACTAAGGTTTGTATAGTAACTCCCGATGTGTAAGATATATTAGTTGTGGAGGACACATTCTCATGTATTAAGTATGCGTGTATCTCACCGTTGTGTATCACCCAGTGGTACGATACGGTACAACAGTATCATGCAAATAGGATAATCTCTGTCGTTTATCATTCTACATCACATACAAATTGAGTGCCTATTAGTCCTTTGATGGGACGACAAACAACAAACAGGGCTGGAAAAATCACACTGGCATAACTCTTCTGTCCCTGTTCTGTCACTGACACAGGTGAGGGAGTCGAGGCTGCCTGTGCTGTCCTTGTCCCACCTCCAGGGGTCCTTCCTCCTGCTGGCGGTGGGGGGCGGGCTGGCCACCATCGCCCTCCTGGCTGAACGCCTCCTCCAGCCCAACACCACCTCACCATAGCTGCCCACCATCCTCTACTGGACACCATCTCACCATAGCTGCCCACCATCCTCTACTGGACACCATCTCACCATAGCTGCCCACCATCCTCTACTGGACACCACCTCACCATAGCTGCCCACCATCCTCTGCTGGACACCACCTCACCATAGCTGCCCACCATCCTCTGCTGGACACCATCTCACCATAGCTGCCCACCATCCTCTACTGGACACCACCTCACCATAGCTGCCCACCATCCTCTACTGGACACCACCTCACCCTAACTACCCACCATCCTCTACTGTACAAATACTCTTCTGTAGTAATAATAATACATGATTCATAGACAGTGAAGCACCTTACCTCTCTGTTCATTCATTACATAAATGATTGGTAAAACATTATTAAACTTTGCAAGCACAAGGGCCATTCTGATAAATAACAGATTTGTTCAGTTTGCCTCCACTAGTAAAGAGAACAGAGTCTGTAGGATATGGCGAAATGTGGCACCACTGTTTTTTTGCTGACTCGTAATTATGGTAAACTAATGGACAATACTCACTCCTGCTATAGTATCCAGTATAAGGATGCTATGTAAACAAACATAGTGGTGCCACATTTACTAAACCCATTAGAAGCTGTGCGCGTTACTAGAGGAGGCAACTAACTGTACATTACGATAGAATAGAGTGTAAATAAAATCAATATTCTTTACATTTATGGTGTGCCAATGTACAATGATTAAAAGGTTATGGTCGGCCTCAGTGACTATTTGTTACACAGGTGAGATAAAAAAAAAAAACAACAAAAAAACATGCTCCATCCATTGCTTTACTAGTTGATCTATGAGACAGGAAGCAGTATATTATTGGTATAGTGAAACCAGTACAGCTGGTTGCTATAGAATAGGCCCCTTCACAAGCCCAGGCCCCGTGTAGGCATAATCTGGGTTGGAAGGGTCAATTCCGTGACGTTCATCAGAAGTAAATAAAATTCAAATCTGGCGCTGTACTGATAGTGGAGCCACCTGGTGGTGGTGAGGTGAGGTATTAAGCCCCTCCTCCGCTGAATACCGCTCGTCCACTCTGTCGCGGAACACACGTCTGTCAACATCTACGCTCCTCGCTGCTACGCTATGGTATTGTGTCGCGTGTTCCTGCTAAGTTTTCTTTTGTGTTCTAGTGGCTAGCCTGCTTTGCAGATGTATCATGTGTGTTTTCTAGGAGGGTTTTTAGGTGTTTATGGGGTTTTTTTCTTCGTTAGGACTTAGTTCTTTCCTTAAGCGAAGGGGGCTTTTCAGCCCCTGTTTTCGGAGTTTTTCTCCGTCTGTCCCCTCTTTCACTGTCCCTCCTGCCACTAGTACATTCTTCGTGTGTATTTTATCGGGGTTTTCTGGGGTTTTTAGCGAGGTTAGTGGGCGCCACGTGGGACTTCCCCACCCCACGTGGTGACCACATGGGGTCTTTGCAGCCCTTCCTCTTGCCTTCCCCGATTATTATGTGTCCCCTCTCGGTAGGGGGGAGTGAGAATTGTGCCCTGGTTCTCTCTTCCTCTCCCGGGCGGGGGTTTTTTATTTTATTTTGGGGTTCTTCCATTATTTTCAGCCTGGAGTGTTTCTTCTCAGGCTATCGGGTCCCCTCCTACCCCTCCTTCTGGTTCATCTGTCCGGGGGGGCCCTTTTTTACCCGCTCCATGTGGCGGACGATTCTGGTTTTACGGGGTTTTTCCCTGGGCGGCTGCGCGAGTGTGGGGGATCGTGTTCTGGTCCCCAGGTTCAGCGGGCGTGTCCCGCGCTTCTTTCCTTCGGGGAGGATGGGTTTGTGTTCCAGTGTTTGCACGTGTTAACCCATGTTTGTGTATTCTTTTCTCCCCCAGCCTACTCGTGCCCTTTGTGCTGCCTCAGGATGTACCGTGCGGGTCTCGCCTGACGGACACCTGCACTGTTCTCCTCACGCACCCTGCTTCACTCCCTTGGGTTACGACCCTTTGGCGTGTGGTGTGTGCCGCCCCTGGGCTGAGTTGTGTCGGGTTACCTCCCCTTCTGCCCGCTCCAAGCTCCCTGCCCTTGCTTCTCTTCGTATGGCGTGGACGAGGGCTAGGAGAATGGCCCACAAACGAGACGGTTCTTCTTTGGCGTGGGTGGACCCGATTTTGGGAGCGGACCTGGGTTTATTCAGGACCCGTTACCCTTCTTCCTGTCTCTCGGAGTCTCAGGGGCTAGAACCTCCTGAGGCCCGAGAGATTGAGCCTGCTTCCCTAGGCGGTACTACGACTCCTTCTCGGGGCTTATCCCCCCGGGAAGCGAGCGAGTCTGTCGCGCTGGTTCTCCCGACTGCCTCACCGGTACAAGGGCCCAGCAGGGAACCCCCAGCTTCGCCTCCTGCTAGAGCTGGCTCCTCAGGCCTCTCTAGAGGACGCAAGCGTTCGGCTAAAAGGTCCCGCCACTCCAGGAAGTCCCGTGCTCGTCGCCGTTCTCCTTCCTCCTCTTCTTCGTCGTCCTCTTCCTCTTCTTCGTCGTCGGGGAGCTCTCCTTCGCCCGCCCGCAATTCCCGCAGGGGTAAGCGGGGGGGGGACAGCCCCTCGTCGAGGAAGATAGTTAAGATCTTCCACACCCTTATTCCTCACGCTTTTCCTGGGGCTTCCGTCGCGCAGCCTCCGGCTGTCGCTACGGAACCCGCTCCTGTTCCCCCGCCTCCCGCTGCTGCTCCCGTCGAGGGCTCGAGTCCTCCCGGGGATGTGGGAGTCCTTTTCGTGCCTCCCGTTTCCCCAGGGCTCGAGTCTCCGTCGGGGGACGTAGCTGAGGAGTTGGTTACCTCCGCACCTCCGTCCCCGTCACCCCCTCCTTCGGGAGACGGATACCTTCCCTACTCTTGGTCTCTCCTCCCTCCTGCTTGGACCCACTCTTCGGAGGAGGGCAGACTGGTGGCCTGGTCTCCGGACACAGCTCAACCAGACGTGTGGATCCGGAGGGATGACGTCGTGGTGAAGTGGGGGGCGGATGAGAAGGGCGAGGCTATTCCCTTCTACAAGGTCCGTCCTATCTCAGCGCCCTTACCCACTTCAGCTAGGGTGTCCTCTGCGGCGACCCTGGACGCGATGGGTTTCCTGGTGGAGTACAGCCAGCTACACTTGTCCGGGGCTTGGAGGATTGACCGCTCCCACGGTAACACGGCTCTCCTCCTTTCCCCGGACGCGTACTTCCCGGGGGATAAGAGTGAAGGGGACCTGGATATTCCAGCCCTTCTCCTTAAGTCCCTGGACCACCAGAGGAACAACGCGCCCAGGAAGCCCCCTCCTCCGTCTTTCCCCGTCATCCTCCCTCATTCCCGGGCTCCCCCGGGCTTGAGGGAGTGCCTGTGGAAGACGGAGAAGGAGCCCCCGGTCCCCTATCAGCTGAAGGAGCCCGATGGTAAGTTGAGGCAGGCGGAGTCTGCTACCCGTCTGGAGCTGGCCCACACCATCTCCACGGGAGCAGCCGCCTCATTGATTAGGGACTGCCTCAACGCCCTAACCAACTCCTACCACGAGATGTCGGGTGTACAGCTAGCGTGAGTACCTTACTCGTGTATCATGTTTTTAGGGATGCTGGGTAGAGGGTCTCCCTGTTACTCCCGGGTACTTATCCCCGGGTTCGCTCGGTTTTTTCCTTGTTTACCCCTTACAGTGACACCCTCTCTTCCATGGCCACCGTGATGGAGGGCGTGGCGGCAATGGCTACCCACTTCATGCGGGAGGAGGCGAAGGCGTTCGCCGAGGCGAGACTGGCAGCCCGCCAGGCGGCGGCTAAATCTGCGCCGGAGATGGCACAGAGGGGAGTGGTGCGAGCTGCCCCCTTGTCCCCCGCCCTCTTTGACCAACCGGCGACAGACACGATCTTCGCCTCCCTCCCAGCGGTAATCAATTTACCAAAGCCTTCCACCTCCAAGTAAGTACCTCTCGTGTTCGTCTTACCCGAGTTGTCACGGGGGTGAAATGAAAGGATTTTCGGGTCTACTTTGGGTCCTAATCATTCTGTTTGTCCGTAGGCCACGTGCCCCACAGCCAGCCAGACCAGCCTACCAGCCCCGGAGGCCCTCCCAGCCCTCCAGGCTACCGAGGCCCTCCTATCCCACTCCCCCGAGAGCACACAACAGGCCCTCCCAGAGGGGCCAGCAGCCCTTTCGAGGAAGGGGACAGGGCTCCAAGCCCTACTCGAAGCCCAAGTCCTCCTTCAACCACCCCGCCCAGAAGGACCGCGCCACTTGAGGGTCCCACTCTGGGCTGCCTCACAGGGTGGTCAGCAGCCTGGCCCACCCACGGCTGGGCAGCAAGGATAATTCGCCAGGGCCTGTCATGGCCCTGGATTACTGTTCCGGTGAGTAACTGTCATCCTTACTTTCTGACATATGAATTATGCCTAATCCCGTCCTTGGGCTACCGTTAGGTCAAAATCAGATTTTCCCTTGCGGTCAAAATCTCTGCCTCTCCTGTCATTCTCCCCCCAACCACCCCGGGTCCCTCGGGCCCCGGGGGATTAGGATTAACGGTACTCTCACTGACACCTGTCTTCTCCCGTTACAGCCACTACGTCTACCTCCTGCCTCAACCAAAGTGTCACTTTCGGTCGTCCCGCATGTGTTGGAAATGCGGGAAAAAGGGGTAGTGGAGCGGGCGACGGGAAGGGTCTTTCTTTCTCGTTTATTCACGGTCCCCAAAAAGGATCAGGGAAAAACGAGATTGGTGATGGACCTGAGCAGGCTAAACAAATTCGTGAAAACATTACATTTCAGGATGGTTTCGGTTGCTCAGGTCCGCACAGTTCTGAGGAAGGGAGACTGGTTAGCATCCCTGGATATCAAGGATGCTTACTGGCACGTCCCGATCCACCCCAGGTTTCGCCGCTTTCTGGCCTTCCAGGTGGGGACCGAGACGTTCCAGTTTACCAGGCTCCCTTTCGGTCTTTCTCTAGCTCCGCGAGTCTTCACAAAACTCGTGAGGGTGGTGGCATCCCGTCTGGCAGAGGCGGGTGTCCCCACCCTCATGTACCTGGACGATTGGTTGCTTCACGCCCCTTCCAAGGAGCAGGTAGCAAACAACGTCCGGGTAGCGAGGGGAGTGCTAGAGGAAATGGGGTTTCTGTTGAACATCCCCAAGTCCTCTCTCACCCCCACTCGCAAGCTGTGTTGGCTAGGAATAGAGTGGGACTCTCTTTCGGCCACCCTCTCTCTCGCTCCAGACAACGCCCGCCGGACCCTCCGCCACGTCCGCCGGGCGCATTTTTCCCGTACTTTCTCTCGCCGCCAGTGGGAATCATTGCTCGGGTCCCTAAATTTCGCGGCCCCTGCAATGCCCCTGGGACGACTGAAACACAGGAGGCTGACGCGGGAGGTAAACCTCCACCTGTCCCCCGCACACAGGGACCTTCCCAGGCAAGTGTCCCCCTCTCTCCACCGCCTCCTTCGCCCCTGGCTACGTCCCGGTGCCCTGCGTCAGCGGGTCCCCTGGGTGTTCCCTCCCCCGGGGATTACGGTGGCGACAGACGCATCGGACGTAGGCTGGGGATACCAGTCTTGCCTGGGACATCAACGGTGCGGGGGATGGAAGGAAGGGGAAAGGCTACTGCACATCAACGCCCGGGAGTTGATGGTAGCGAAGGAATGGCTCAACAGACACCCTCAGTTTGCCAGGATAGGCGTCCGCTTCGATATGGACAACGTTGCGGCCGTGCAGTGCCTACAGAAACAGGGCACCGTACGGTCGGAAATTCTCCTGTCCCTGTCAGAACAGATTTTCGCAATAGCGGCCAAGAGGGACATTCACCTCTCGGCCCGCTACGTGCCAGGGCGGGAGAACGATTGGGCGGACGCCCTATCCAGGTTCAGGGGGACGTCAGTCGAGTGGCAACTGCGTCCCCTTGTGTTCGAGTCTCTCTGCCTTCGCTACGGGACACCGGAGGTGGACCTATTCGCCTCCCCATCCACGGCCCTACTCCCTCTGTTCCTGACTTTCTCATCCAGAACAGAGGCGGGAGGCCCGGACGCCTTCACGGAGGACTGGAACAGGTGGGGTCATCTCTACCTCTTCCCACCCCCAGCCACTTCAGTCCTCCTGAAGGCGATCCTCAAGCTGCGCACTTTCAGGGGGAGGGTTCTCCTCATAGCCCCCCTCTGGCCAGCACAGCCGTGGTTCGGAGAGTTGTCCCGGTGGTGCCCGCATCCCCTTCAGTTGGGATCGGCGTGCCTCTCCAGCACCCTGTCTGCACCACTCCAAGCGTCACTGAAACTACACGCTTGGAGTTTCTACGGGGAGTCCTCAGCAAAAGGTTCACTAAGGAGACAGTGGACAAGATGTTGAGGGCTCATCGTCAGTCTTCGGTGCGACAATACGAATCGTGCTGGAAAAGATTCCAGGACTTCTTGCGAAGACACCCCTCCAGGGTCATCTCGGAGGACACAGTCCTGGAATTCCTCACGTGGCTCGCCGATTCCACCAACAGGGCCCCGGCGACGGTGCTTGCGCATCACACAGCCCTGTCTGATCCCCTCCTCCTGGGTTTTAACATTAAGGTTTCGGAGAGGCCTCTCTCTCTCCTGAGGATGGGGATTCGGGCGGGGACCGCACCTCACCGGGCCCAGGCACCCTCCTGGTCCCTTCATCGTGTCCTTTCCTACCTGACCTTCGAGGGGGTCCCTCTGGAGGTTTGTCACCTCCTCCAGAAAGCTCTCTTCCTGCTCGCCTTAGCTACAGGTTACAGGGCTTCTCAGTTGGCAGCCCTGACCCGTCACACAGCCTTTTCTTCAGTAACCCCTAACCTTACTTCCTTAACCATTTCCCCCTCCCCTGCTTTTCTAGCTAAGAACGAGCAGGCTGACGACAGAATTGGCCCTCTCGCAGTACCCTCGTTCCTGAGGGATGGAAATTTCCACCCCCTCTGCCCAGTCCACGCCTTTGTTGCATACGTGGAGGCGACGAGAGGGGCTTCTCCGGACCACCTCTTCTACAACTCTAGGTCCGGTAACCCTCTCTTCCCTAGGTCAATCGCTCGCCTTCTCTGCCGAGTGATAGAGAACGGGGATCCCGGACACGCCCCGAGGGCTCACAGCGTTAGGGGCGTGGCCGCCTCCCTCGCCTTCCTCAGGACTCACTCGGTGGAGAGGGTCAGGGATTTAGGGGGCTGGGCGTCCACTTCCTCCTTCAGGACGAGGTACCTGTTCCACTCGCTCTCCCCTACCCCCTGTGTGGCTATGGGTACTCCACCTCCTATTCCCCAGGGTCCCCGCGGGAGACACATGGGGGGGAGGGGCCGCCCGAAGAGAAAAGGTCGGGTGATTTAAGTCCCGTCACATCATCCCATACCTCATCCACATCTTGTACAGCTTCATACTCATCCCCATTCTTCACGTGTACATATGGTGAAAGAGAGTCTATAATAAATTACATTGTTACGGAATTCTTGTGTATTCATTTTCCAAACAATTATTAACTACGATGAGTGACAGGAGATATTATTACACAGGATATCTGGATCCTAGTGTCCTCCTTCATCCCCTCGGGATCACATTACCTGAGCGAGGGCCATAGCCCTAACTCAGAAGACTTGAATAAGGGGGGGGGGGAATGGGGGGGGAGGAAAAGGGGGGGGGGGAGTATCCATGGGAACCTCCCCCCTCCTCTCCTAGACCCGAACCCTCGAGTCTACCTATAAAGACTTTATGTGTAACAATTCTGGTCTATAACAGAATGGTCTACGGTTATATGGTATAAGCTACTTCTCCCCCACCACGGCGTTTCACCTAGCCAGTGTCGGGAGGGGCGTTAGCTGCTGCCTCACCGGGCTCGGTTACCTTTCCTGCCCTCCGCTCTCAACCACTCTTAACTAGCACGTGATTGCCTCCACCTCACCTCCCACCAACCGCATCGCATGCTTAGCAACCAGCTGTACTGGTTTCACTATACCAATAATAGTGCATTTGTCGCGGCTTCTAGCCGCTTAAATTGTATTTATTGGTTTGTGAAACCAGTACAGCTTCTACTGTCCCACCCACCTCCCGATGCGGCAGGCACTCACTTCTTTCTCATTGGAGTGGACGAGCGGTATTCAGCGGAGGAGGGGCTTAATACCTCACCTCACCACCACCAGGTGGCTCCACTATCAGTACAGCGCCAGATTTGAATTTTATTTACTTCTGATGAACGTCACGGAATTGACCCTTCCAACCCAGATTATGCCTACACGGGGCCTGGGCTTGTGAAGGGGCCTATTCTATAGCAACCAGCTGTACTGGTTTCACAAACCAATAAATACAATTTAAGCGGCTAGAAGCCGCGACAAATGCACTAATATATTCCAACTCCATCAGTGACTGTAAGTACTAAGGCCTTTATAAGTAGACAGAAGTGGAACAGCAAACCTTGTCATCATTATTTGATAACATACTTGCACATACCACACACGTGCAGAAGTAGAACACACACACACACACAGGTGCAGAAGTAGAACACACACACACACACACACACACAGAGGTGCAGAAGTAGAACACACACACACACACACACACACACACACAGAGGTGCAGAAGTAGAACACACACACACACATGTACAGAAGTAGAACACACACACACAGTTGCAGAAGTAGAACACACACACACAGGTGCAGAAGTAAAACACACAGACACACAGGTGCAGAAGTAGAACACACACACACAGGTGCAGAAGTAGAACACACACACTCACATGTACAGAAGTAGAACACACACACACACACACAGGTGTAGAAGTAGAATACACACACACACACACACACACACACACACACACACACACACACATATACTGGTATTACCAAGCTACTAACCAATTACTGTAATGGGACAAATACATGATGTAATAATAATAGATATGTTAGCATGACACTAAGCACTCTGTAGTGACATCATTAGTTGCCATAAAGATGAATATATCATAAAGAAGATACAGTAGTTCTGTTGTAAACAAATGTAGTAAAACAGTAGCTGTATGAATGTTTGAGCACTTCATCATTGTCGTCCACTTGGTAGTCAGAAAGTATCGATCTCCATCTTCCATATATAGACGAGTAATAATTCATGAGTTAGTTGGTTGTGATGTTAGAAAGGGAGTGAGCATGCGTGTAGCAGTGTGGTTGGGTTTACATAAGAGACAGAGGGGCCGACAGTGTGAGGCAGTGGTGGCATCCAGGCTCGTGTGTGTGAAGGTAAGAAAGAGATAACACAGACCACTTGATTGAATTATAGACATGGACCATTTCATTTATCTTTCTAGACGTGGACCAACCATTTCACCAGGGTGTTTTAAGGGGGAAGTTTTGTGTTGGTAAAATATCTGGAGCAACTGAATCCTCCAAGCTATTCCAGGCAATAGAACACTATTATTTTTGTTCATCTGGTCCTGTTGTTTCCTGGCATACTTTGGAGGAATCAAGGCACTCCAATGTACCAAAAGTATACTCTCTCCTTAAGGGGGTGCGGGAGTAGGGGATTGGCTTGAGGGGGGAGGGTTTGGGGGGTGCAGGAATAGGGGGACAGGCTTGGGGGGGGGGGTTGAAAGCCTGTCCCCTATTCCCGCACCCTCCTACCCACCCCACTCAAGCCTGTCCCCCTACTCCTGGACCCCCCAAAACCCCTCCAAGCCTGTCCCCTACTCCAGCACCCCCCTAACCCCCCCCCCCAAGCCTGTCCCCCTATTCCCGCACCCCCTTAAATTGCTTAGCGTCCTCTCAGTCTACGAGTACAGAAATAGGTCGACATTCTCAAAATTCACGGAATCTATTTGTTATGAATAGGTAGATGCTAAATTTGTGTCGTCTGACTATATTTGTCCCTATTCTGTCAACTGTCAAATACGAGCAAGTAAAAAAAAAAAAAAAAAAAAAAACATTCATTAATTGAATATTCTAGTCATATGTTGTGACTCTTACAGTAGTAATGTCCGAGAGCAATCGATAAAACCCAAATATTGATACAACCAATAAGCCCTTTTGTTTTTATACATTATTGAATTTTTAATAAATCCATGATATTTTGTGTTCCTATGTTATTAAACTAAGTCACTACTCTGGCTTACATTTACCAGTATATTATTATTTCAAGACAGGGAGTTACAGAATCTGCAGAAACTTACAAAGGACTATAAACAGGATAATACCGTACACAATAAAATGTAAGGGATGAAAACATCTTTTAAATTGTACACAATCCTTGTTAATTACACAGACACCTTAATTATAATGTTTGGGTCGCAAGATAAAATATGTAAAATTTTTATCATCAGACACTAAAGAGCCATAAACAGATTATATAACAAAATGTCTTTGTGCGAGGTACAGTTGGACACAGGAATGGGTGGTACAGCCCAGGTGAAAGATACTTGTCCCATTTGAGTAACCAGTGTCTATTATCAGGTACTTGCTTTTTATTACCATCCTCAATACTGACTTCTGCCCCTGGTGTCTCCTATTTGGCACTAAGGAACTTGATATTGAGAGAAACTGACCATCTCTCACTTGGGCTGTACCACCCATTCATGTGTCCAACTGTACAATAGCCAAGAAAATATAACTCAAATTCTCTGTTTGAATACCAGAGAGATGACCCTATTCGCTGTTATCATTAGGTAGAGTATTCCAAAGGTTTGTAATTGATGAGATGAAACACAAAGAATAATGTGAGTAATACAATGAATATTAACAAAGGTCTGATAATTTAACTCGAATGAATAGATAGAGTACTTATACAAACAGAATGAAATGGTGGTGGATGATCAACATTATGAAATACGTTATGAAATTATGTAAAAAAAAAAAAAAAAAAATTAACAACGAGAATACAATTTCAAGATACATATTCAGGTCAAGTAACAGACACTTTATCTGATTATGAACATACAAGCGTAGTACTGTATTCCTGTCTTTGGGGGCACCTGCAGGGGTCTATATAGGGTCTTAGAGTAAGTAAGTGTCTTTAGATAACGTCTTGTATGACCATTCAGCTCTCCTCAATGAAGAATCTGACAATATCACGAGTAGAAAGAACTGCAATGGCTGAGCTTCTCCTCCTAGTAACTGAACACTACCTCACCTAATACTATCCAGCCACCTGTACCCTTTTCTGGTCCACCTTCCTTTCCTGGACTGCACCCTCTTCTGGACATTTTATCACCCTCTGCTGGACATTTTATCGCCCTCTACTGGACATTTTATCACCCTCTGCTGGGCATTTCATCACCCTCTTCTGGACATTTTATCACCCTCTTCTGGACATTTTATCACCCTCTTCTGGACATTTTATCACCCTCTTCTGGACATTTTATCACCCTCTTCTGGACATTTTTATCACGCTCTTCTGGACATTTTATCACCTGCTCTTCAACAACACCAAGCTGTCTGGGGCACTGGTCTCACTTCAACACTGACGCCTCATGAAATGTTATAGTACAATGACTCAAGACAGTATTATTTTTGTCTTGGAAGCTACCAACAAACTGTCTCAGTGACCTTTGATGCTGAATTGAGATAATGAATGTTACCTTAGGGTGTTTTCTACTCACTGGTGATACTCTGATATATAGTTCGCAGGAGATAATCTGAGAGTAGGACGAATCAAATACCGTACACTTCCCGTCAACAAACAGACGCTGAAAAACTGTAATTCAATATCAATCCCCAAATCTTATTACACTCCAAATACATACGTAGGCGAGGCATGGAATAGTCACTGGCACGCAGAATGTTTAAGACTAATTCCGTCCAAGAGTATAAGTATTGTTCAGGGTATAAATGTTGCGTATGAGCTGCCTGTATACATGGTCATCATTAGATAATTATTCTGTGTAGGCTATCAGGAAATTGAGCCATTATGATCTCATGCGTTTTTATGTAAACAGAACGTGGACTACCAGAGCAAGCAAGGACCATTTTCATTATATCCTCTTTTACATGCACAGTTTAGTGGAATGAAGGACATAAAGAGCAATGACCATTTTCAGGGCATACTTTCTTACATAATTATACTGTACAGTTAAGTGGAACGTGGATGGCCAGAACAAACCAAGTCATGGCAGGACGAGATTCACGCTACACGAAAACTGTAAAATCTGAACGACAACTTATCATCAAAATGTGGCTGGAAGGATCGTCTGCTCGGGTCATCTCTGGGTCAACTGGTATCAGCGTCAGTACTGTACACCGCTGGATACGTCGGTGGAGAGAGGAATGCTCCATAGAGACGAGGCCTTATAGTTATAATAGAAAGTGGATCACACCCATTTCTCCTACATATGCACGTTGGATTCTAACAGCAAACTTGTTTCATAAACAGTTAAGCTCTTTACCGCTCTGTTTTTTCCTTAGGGCTTGATTGATTAGTTAGAATTCAGTGAGAAGAAGCGAAGGTAATACGCTGTCACAAGGAACACAGAAATAAAACACTGCACTCATTCACGTGTTTAACAAATCCGTGTGTCGATCGCTGATTCTTTCACACATTATCATGGTCAGTTATTGATACTGTCAGCCAGGATATTGGCAGAATGAAATCCAATCTCAGCTATTATGTGCCATTTTTTGCCGTTTGATTCCTGATCTCAATCATGGATTAAAACAGAAATTATGAAACACCCAATATATCTGTAAAGATTTCTATTACATTTAGTTTGCTAAGTACATTATCTCTCCTCGTACAGTGGCATAACTTATCCAATATTAGTTTGGCTAACTTGATTAATAAATTCAATATGGGTGACAGTATTTATCCTCTTCTGAAAACTGTCAACAAATTATAAGCTTCTGAAAACAGTGTCCCATTATAGACCTTCTTAAAAGTTAGCAGGATAATTTTTTTTCCAATAGTGGAAACGACTAGTGGGGCGGCAGCAGGTTATAAAGGAACGACTGAGAAGGAACAATGGTGAAGTGTTAATAAATCCTACACTGTGAACATTGGCTCAGTTTGATTATTAATTTTCATGGGTTAAATATTATTACATTATTACATTACTACATGTCAAGGAAGCAAGATATGACATTGTGTGGTTCTCAATGAAATGTGTTTATAACTTAAGATTGTGATATGGGGCATAGACTCTTAAGGGGGTGCGGGAATAGGGGGACAGGATTGGGGGGGGGGGTTAGGGTGTTTTGGGTTGTGTGGGAGTAAGGGGACAGGCTTGGAGGGAGGGGGGATTAGGGGGGTGCGGGAATAGGGGACAGACAGGCTTTCTACCCCCCCCCCCCAAGCCTGTCCCCCTATTCCCGCACCCCCCCAGTTACCCCCCCCCCCCCCCAAGCCTGTCTCCCCTACTCCCGCACCCTCTTAAAGATCATGACGATAATAAAAACAATGATTAACCTTTTTTAGTGTTCTTCGTCAGCTTCCTCAATATCTACAGTACAGTATTTCCCCGACATGACAAACTGTGACCATTTTTTTAATTTCCGACGCAGATTTTCGTCAATCGAGTTATGTGTGGAAGCAAACTGTAGAAATTGTGTTCTTCAAAACAGTTCAAGAAAAATGGGAAGTTTGAACAGTACGGTACTCTTGACATGGTTATCCTGCAGTCAATTGGTATCCTTGATAATCTATAAATAATAATATGATGCGCGTATGCTATTTACTGCAATGGTACACTCATGATACATAATCTCTGACCAGGGAGTTAGCCAAAGCCTTGGCGAGACGAAGGCAACCGAATCAAACACAATCAAATACCAGAAACCTTGAGTGGTTCACTGAACAAAGTTCTGAGCTTCTTTTAAATGGCTTTATTTTATATAGAAAACAAGAGATTTTCTCTGGAACGAGACATAATGTGCAGTAACATACTCTAATAATTTTCATTGCACGGGTTCACGGTATTCTGTGGCCAAGGAATACAATAATGAGTTTTTTCCAACCTGTATCTGCATAGTTAATGAATATATTGTGCATTAATAAAAGTATTGTTAATAATATGTTGTCCATGATCTAAAACAATTGTTACACAATCATCATCTTTATGTTCTAGACATAAAATTTTTAGTAACAGTGATATATTATTTTGTATGATTACAGGCTGCTGTGGTAGTCGTTAATAGTAGTGGTAATGTGGTAGCTCGGTTAAGAGTTTCGTTGATGTCTTGAACTTTGTTGAGTGGAGCACTAAAGCTTTCTGATATTTGAGCGAGACTGATTGAGTTGCCTTCGTCAAGCCACGACTCTGGCTAACTTCCTGGTCAGAGATTATGTATCATGAGTGTACAGAACAATATAGGGACTTTTGTTTGAAGTTTGTACTGTACGAGCAAAATTGTTACTGTTATGCGAATAAAAAACTGACTAATGTTAGTGGCTTAGTTTTTTTAACCTTTACTCATAATGTATTATGTCTTTTAGGCAAGTCAATAACACAATGAGTCACAGATGTGTGCTAAATGTAAACCACAATAACAATATTCCATTATTTTTTAACCTCGAGAAAATATGCCTAACAATAAAAAAAAATGCTTCTAGAATTGAAGAGGAATAAAAGATCGAGCTAGGACTGTGGCGACCCTATGGCACAAGGGAGAAGAAGACAGAGACGAGGGACAACAAACACAACACAATACGAAAGGAAGGAGGGACAGATGAAGAACTGAATGGGAGTGGCTCAGGGTCGAAGGGGGCACGGAAACCATTACCTTACTGCTCAAATCACCAAGTGCAATAAAGCCATACGAAAATGCTTCTAGAAATATGACACAGTTTTAAGAGTAAGTGAAACAAATCTCTATAATGATGTATGACGAAAGAAAAAGGAAATAAGAAAAATACGATCAACTATTATGTTTATGACAGATATTATAAAATTAGCAGATTGTCCACTGATAGCTTAACCCCGGCAGGATTCCCAGTGAGAGTAAGAGAGGATGTTGTTGTACCAGTCAGTTTTGGTGCTGAGTGTGGTACAAGTAGTCATGTGTAGGGCAGGTGTCTCCCTCTGGCCCAGACCCTCGCCCTCGTGGACTCCAGTGGTGGGCAGGGTGCTGAGGGAGGCACTGACGGGGCCTCTCAGTGGACACCAGGTCATGCTGATGGTGGACGATGGTGTGCAGCGCTCCCTCAGCCTTGACCTCTTGCTGACCGGGCTGACCTCACCCACCGTCCTCCTCCACACCACTACACACAACACTGACAACCATTTCACAACACAACAGCTTCCTACAGCCCAGGGTAAGATAGTGGTCTCATTTTATACATTATGACTGGGATAATGTGTCTTAACTGAAAATAATAATAAAATATTTCTACTTGTATACCAGAGATCTTACAAGAATGGAAGCATTATTAATGTGAGTTCTCCTTTCATAGTTTTACATAAAACATTTGTTTACTAAATCAGCATTGTTATGTTGTTTGGTCAACAGATGTGTTGTTGGTGGTGGTCGGGACGGGGTCTCCATGGTTACTCTGGTCTCCTCCAGGCTGGTTGTCACCCCGGGTAGTGTTGGTGTTGGTAGCAGCTCAAACATGCAGTGCTCGGAAACACTTCCAGTCACCTCTCCTTCAGAACACACCATCTGTGGCCCTCCTCTGCCTGAACCATAAGCCTCAGACACCAGAGTATTCCACCTACAGTGTTTTCACCCACCTCCCGTTGAGTGCCAATCCTGAACCAGTGTCACTTGGCACCTGGCACCCTGACACCTTCACTACCCTTGAGGACCTTTTTCCTGACCAGTTTCATGACTTTGGTGGCACGCCTTTACGTGTAACTGTGAGTCTCTTTGACATTCCAATGGTGTTCCAGAGAGACGATGGTGAAGTGGATGGTTTCAGTGCCAGGGTCCTGGTCACCATGGCATCTTGGCTTAACTTCACCTACTCATACAATACAGTTACAGGTCAGTTGATCTGGAACTTTTTAATGGTGTCAATTGGTAAACAAAATAAAGTGATAATTTATGATTTATGTTAATCATAGATATTTGTTTAGATTCTGTGCAAACGAGCAAATTTAGCTTCTATATGGCATAATACAAATAGAAGCAACAGCTACACAGATACAAGGACTGAAAATGAAGGGTCTAATTTAGAGGCTGTCTTGAAAGGGGTTAAAAGAATCAATTCAGTTGTCTTTTTTCTTATACTCTATCGTACGTTTGCCTGAAGTATTGAGGATGCAACTATATCCCACTACACTAAACGTAAGGTACCAGAGTGGGAATCTTGAATACTGAAAAAAAAAAAAAAAAAAAAAAAAAAAAAAATGGATTATACTGCTCATGCCTTTCTTGGAGTTTGTATATATATTTATTTTCATATCGCAATTGCATACTAGAAATATTCCATAGACCTCCCAAAACATACACTCTATACTGACCAGTTGCACAAGATACAATGCCAGTAGAAGGATTGAATGGTTTATCTATCCAAATGTCCTTATATTTTCGTAGCTGCTACCTGGGGAGAGCGGCTGGAGAACGGTAGTTATGATGGAATGTTGGGGGAGGTGCAGCGACGGGAGAGTAACATGGTGATCAATTTCTTCACCATCACACACCAGCGAACTAAAGACTTCGACTACAGTGTGTCCTTCTTCACAGAGGGGTGAGATCTTACTCAGCACGAGACCCTGTTAACATGACGGTTCCCTAGTCAACAACATAGTGTTTTTCTCTCTCCTTAATTAAGACATTTTAAATAAAAACTTATATATGAGGCATAATATCGGTTTCTTTATAGTTTTGTAATTACTAGACGTAAAAGAGATCGAGTTAAAGGTATTAAGATTAGATATTAAAATTAAAATTTCTTATGATTAACATTCTCTATGATAGAAATAAATATGCATAAAATTGTTGCTTTGTGGCAAATCAGGTTTGGTGTAATTCTGAGAGACCCTCCACCACTACCCCACTGGCAGAGCATCCTTTATCCCTACACGGGCATGGTATGGTTGGGTGTGGTTGGTGTTGTCATCCTAGCCACACTTGCCTACTACATAGTCAACATTGGAAGATTTCGTCTGTCTCTTACTGAGAGCTTTCTGCTTGTGCTTCAAGTGAGAAGGACAGCTTTTGTTGCTGGTTTAAATATCTCCATAAAAGCTTAGCTATAAGATCTATGCAAATATATCATATATGGCCAAATAGTTTTGCTGTAGGGAAACTTCTGCTTTCACTATGATTGTATGCACAGACCAACTATCTTTTCCGCTAAATGATACTGCGAATGGCACCCAACATCGAAATCATGAGGGTTCAGAAAGAAGACCATACCTATCTTGTATACGAGAACAATGCCAGTACCAGAATACCCATCCACCTTGTGTCTAAAGATTACCATTGACACTCCAGTAAAGAGGAGATGATTGGCTAACATCATAAACACTCCATTTACTTTTCTTGGGGTGGAAGGCTCCAAGACTATAAATGAAAAGTTTAATTATAAATCATAGACAGAAGGAGAGAATACCCACTAAAAAGGGTCATACACACATTCACTCTCTTTCTAGGCTCATGAGATTCTCAGCTTCCACCCAAAAGTTCCCGGTGAGAGGTTCCATTCCTTGTATGGTAAAGTTAAAGTATATCCGCATTTCCAGCCCTAACATACACTCCTACCTGTTATCCTCTCACATTTCAGTCTACATATGAAAGTTCTTTTGCTAATCCAATTCTTAATACGTGCTTTCTTACACAGTCACTCACACTATCATACCATCGTCTCCGCCTTCTTTGTCCTGCATAACCAGTCTGAAAATTACATCCAACAATAGACTTTTAAGTCTATTGGTGGTTGGATGCAATGGATACTCTAAACATGAAAATCAGTCACATCATGGTTCAAGTCTATATGTTACTTGTTGCAGAGTTTAATGAACCAGAGTGTGAGTCAGGAGCCCCGGGTGTGGGTGTCACGGGGGCTGCTGGGACTGTGGCTGTTGGCCACCTGGGTACTGAGGGTCTCCTACACCTCCAACCTGATGGCCTTCCTCACAGTGCCAGCCTTCCAGCCACCTCTCACCACACTTGAGCAACTTGCTGATGTTGACCTCAGGTGAACACAGTGGTGTCATGTTCTTGAGTTGTAAATAATGCTGTGAGTGTTCTTGATATTTTGAGCTGAAGGGATTATATGACATTGGATTCTCCACTTGGCTGACTATATGCAATCGTGTGCATGACCAGGTTGTGTATGCTGGATTATGGAGAATTCGTACCCGAAGCACTGGCGACATCCAAGCATTCTACCCTGGCTAGGCTCGGCTCCAAAATGGATCTGGTACCCAGCATTGGTAGTCTGCCTCACGAAGGTGAAGAAGGCTGTGTGGAATTGGCTATGGCTCGAACACACGCCCATGTAGAAGCCCACTCTTACATACGCTCTGTATACCGCGAACTGGGCCATGGTAACCAGATCTACTCACTTAAAGAAGAACTATACGTGGGCAACCTGGCTTACTACTTCACCAAACACACTCCCTGGAAATACAAGTTCGATATTGGAATCCGACGACTGGTGGAAGCGGGGCTGGTATGGCATTGGTACTCTGACATCATGCAGGAGGACAGATATCAGGTCAAGGTATGTATATTATTGCTAACATGTTCTTAAGGCATTTGTGGCACAGAGTTATTATTCCAAAGAGGAAGACAAATCTACCAGTAGTGCCTCATCAAGAAGAAATAATATAGACACACTGGCTTGACCTGAAACAACATTAAAATCTCCTCTTCTTACTTCAGTGTAACAAGAAAACTTAATATAAATTAATTCTCATAAGGAATCTAAATTTTAGTATGCTCCACAAACCGATGATGTCAACTCTGTCTTCCTATTACTCCATGCTGATATAATGTCTCTCTTACTATTCTTTATACCAACACTTCTGTCTCTGTTCTGTCACTGAAACAGGTACGGGAGTCGAGGCTGCCTGTGCTGTCCCTGTCCCACCTCCAGGGCCCCTTCCTCCTCCTGGCGATAGGGGGCGGACTGGCCACCATCGCCCTCCTGGCTGAACGCCTCCTCCACCCCAACACCACCTCACCCTAACTACCCACCATCCTCTGCTGGACACCTTCCTTCCTGGACACCACCTCACCTTAACTACCTACCATCCTCTCCTGGACACCTTCCTTTCTTGCAGTGAGGGGTATTAAACAGTGGTTGGAAATAACGCTACCGGTACCACTGCACGTACTCCTAGCTTTGATCCCTGAAGGAGGCACCACCAGTGACTCCTTTCTCAACTGTAATGAGTGACTGGCAATTGTTGTGACAGTATGTAGACCAACGACTAAAAGGAAGGAGTTGCTTGAAAAGTTAATAAAAAAGTGTGTCCTCCTACTCAAGAACTAGCAACAACATGCATTTATCATAATTTTGCTAGTTACCATCTATACACCAATTAAAACAAAAAAGTATGGTCAGCATCACACTCCTAAGTTTTGAGGCTGGGGCGAGTGACGTGATTCATTTTGGGGTTACTGAGATTTTTTTTTTTTTGCTCGAATCTTGATGTTGAGAAGGTGGGAAGGTTTTATTCTAGTGGAAATGAAAAATCTTGACCATCATTAGAAATTCTATGAGTGTAAAATGTTTAATTTTTCGGTAAAACTGTACTATTGGACAAAGCACAGTCCCACATATCCAAATCAGATAATGTTCGCCAGAGATCATTCATTATCTATCATTCCTAAGCATCATTTTAAGGAACCAGATATAAGACCTAAGAAATGATAATTAAGTCACAAATAAAAAGACCAATGAGGGTAAATTATTATGACATACAGTACTATTGGTCTGGTAGAGTTAAAAATTATCACTAGAATATTTTTTTTAGATCTTCATTTTCCTTTAG